>JAULBS010126781.1:0-46247 GCA_032355785.1 Symmetromphalus regularis
TTCCTCTAAATACATATGTCAGAATGACCATATGATTGACATCCAATAGCCGATGATAAGATAAAAATTAATGTGCTCTAGAGGCATCGTTAATTTAAAACAAACTTTACTTTTTACCCGTCCGATAGGGAGTCAGGCGTAGTCATGCTTAAAAGTATTCCAGTCCTTGCATGTCTTAATTTCCTCAACCAATGATAATATGACCCTCAGACTAAAATAAATTTGTTGATAAACCTCTAATAAACACTTTTTCAACAATTTGTTACTTTACGTCAAGAATTATTATCATTAGGCATATAGTTATTTTTTTCGTTAGTTTATTATATATAGTCTCTTAAATAATGTTTATCTGTTGCAACCAGATTTTAATACCGAATAAGTATTGCAGGCCTATATATAATATTATACCCATCACTTATTCTGAAAAACTGGTCAAATACTATCAAGTCAGGGTCTTTTTTTTTAAGGGGGCTATTGCCCCTGGCCTTCCCGCCAGAGGAGTTCCCCAGACTAAGGACTTCCTTTACTAAAAAAAATGTAATATAATTATAAAATTAGTTCTATTCATTCACTTTAGTTATTATTTTTTATATTTGTCATGTAATTTAATTTCTGTATAGGGGCCCCCAAACCTGAAGTGCATCTGCCCCCGCCCATTGTCTAAATCCGGCCCTGTACATATTAGAGCCATCACTGATTCTGGAAAGACTGGTAAAATACAATCTATAGTACATGTATACTGCAGGATAATCTCTTTTGGGAAGTCTTTACAAGTCACAGTGTTATGTTCATTCTTTGACGTAATGTTTGCCAAAGACACAAATCTCTCATTGCTAAATTTTGAGTTATGGAGTCCGAACAGAGTTTCGCCCCTCAATCACTCGAATCCTACAGACCGACATGATCATCACAATCGTTCTTATAATCACAAGACGACCCTGACAACGAGCGAATAGACATCCTTGCAAAAGAAGCAGTACGGCCCAGCTAGAGGAAATCTTTCAGTTCTAGCAAAAACTCTCATAAAGCATGCCATCAAGAGAGAAAGCAAGTCACCACCATCTACCGCCTGAGAACAGGACACTGCAGTTTCCCTGACCATTTAGTTACAGAGGATCAGGCAGCTCAGACATCAGCACATATTAGTAATGTCCTCTCAACGAAACGCTGGACCGGCTGGTGACCTAAACCTAACTGCCCATTATATGATCAGTCGACATGAAGATCTCAAAGGGCAATCAGTACCAAAAAAAAAAAAAAAAAACATAATAATTTAAAAAAATTTTTAATAAATGTGTGTGTTTGTGAATTAAAACAAAATCATTTATTGCTCTTTACAGTCAATATACATTTAAAAAAGAAATGCATTCTTTCCCTTTGCTCGTCTTGAAAAATAGTCCTTTATTTAACCGATATACTGAGCAGGGACGGTACATTTACTGCTGATAATCGCATGTGTGTGTGAGCTATTTTCCGTTCCAACCAGCGGTCCACAACTGGTTCATCTAAGACGGTTGTATGTGCTGTCCTGTCTATGGGATGGTGCATATAAAAGACCCCTTGCTGCTTTTCAGAAAGAGTAGCCTATGTGGCGGCAGCGGTTTCCTCTAAATACATGTCAGAATGACCATATGATTGACGTCCAATAGCCGATGATAAGATAAAAATCAATGTGTTCTAGACGTGTCGTTAAATAAAACAAACTTAACTGTGTGTGTGTGTGTGTCATGGGCTGCGCGGTAGAGGGACATGACTTCGCTCCCCACTAATAATAAAACACAACTATTTATATACTTCGCGTCACCGGAAGTGGAACATCAAAACACCAGCGTTTTTCACTTGAAAAATAAGTGCCAAAAGAACAAACAAGTGCCTTTCAAACCCTTTATGACACACACAAGTATTTCACTTCATAACTTTTTGGATTATATATGGTTGCTACGGTAAAGTGAAAAAGGGGCTAATAAAATGCATAAAAATCTTTTTTATTACCTCATAAAAAATTAAATAATCATTGTATTTTCTTGAAATTTTGTTTAAAAATTTGACCTTTCGTTGAATTTCCAAAACCGTTTTCCTTTGTTCTACAATCCCTAGTCTAGAAGAAAAGTTTTTTGTTAAAAACAATTGGTGCCAATCTGACGTGACGCGAAGTATAATTTAAAAAATTGCTACTTTAAAAAAATAAAAATAGTATGAATAAAACATTTGCAGATTCGGTGACCGAAATCCGGAGTATGAGGGGGGTCTATTCCAGTAGTTAACACGTTGGTTGGTTGTCAAGATTTGCCCCCATCCACTTTCAAATGCAATCCGCAGCGGCGCAGGTCATGTGTGTGCGTGCGTTCAACCGCTAATAGCGCAAAATCATGAAAATGTAAAAATAAAATTTATTGTTGCTCAAGTGTCTTAACATAACATTCCAGTGGTTACTTTTTCGTCTTTGGTTAAAAATTAAAATTGTCAAACAAGCATGTAGTATGATGTACTTTTACACTGAGCATGCGTGAGATTCATCGGCACATTCGCATGCTGGAGGTCACCGACGTTTTACGTGATAATAAGCACGATTTGTTTCTGAAGTTTGTAAATATTAAATGTCTTTATTGTGTCAGTACACTATATTACATAATTATACCAAATAGTCATTTACATTCTGCAAAACCACCCATGCACTCTTGAAATAATCCAAATTTTGCTGAAACAAACATTTTATTGAAATTGACCTTTTCGACCTCATTCCCACAATACATCGCATTACCGGAAAACTAAGTTATTCTCAATGTGATAGTCTCTGAGGTTTTTTACTTCCGGTTGACGACTTCTCCATTTTGGACCGGTTTGGTGTCTGAAGGTCATTTTCTTTCGTGAGTATTTTTGTGTCAATGAATGGCAATTTAGAAAATATGAAAATACATGAGGTAAATTCTTTTATCTAAAGCTATTCCCTGTTAACAGTACTCATTTCATTTCTCTAATATTTACCAGTCATCTGGAACTTTTTGTTTTCAAGTCATGTCCCACAATGTTTCTACTAAAGGCAGACTGATCACGTAATCTCATTTTTATGTTTGTTAGAGCTTGAACTCAGTACTGTATATTTGTCTTAAACAATAGAACTATATATTATATATATAATGCAATTATATTTCCATTTTTTTTTTTTTTTTTTTTACTAAAATAAAATAAATTATATAATATTCATTATTTCATAATTTATTAGTATTTATTATCATTTTTTTTATCTTTAGAAATTTCACTTTCAAAGAAAATAGAAAAATGACATGGGTTGATAACTTAGACAATAATGTTTAATGATTACAGCAAAAATAATGTTTGTTGTGAATGGGATGTACATTTATTATATGTATTTAATCACTTTCCCATACCCTCACCCAATTATATTTTACCTATATATTAATCTATTCAATATAGAAAAATGTTGATCTCTTCATGTGAACAAAAGTAATGTATGCTTTAGAATTTTATACAACTAATGAAAAATATACAGTGTGCTTGTCATATATGCAATAGTATATTTTATATTTTAATACTATACATGTATGTAAATATATTAAGTAATATTTATATATAAAATTAGTAATATCAATGATAATATAAATAATTTATTAAAATTAATTCACACATTTATAGTTATCTCCAATCTGTTTGACCTTGATGGGTCAGTAGTTGTTTACATCATTTTCATATTAACACCTTTAACACTACACCCTTCAAAATGTATATACATGTACATTAACATGTGGACCTGACAGCTGAGCACTTCCTTTTCAGTTGTCCGGCATACACTTTTTATATAAATTTATGAAGCTTGGCTGTTGTCACAAAATAATTTGAATGCAAAATATAATTGTACAGGTCATTGTGTTTATAGAAATTAGAATTTGAGAATTTAGGTGAGGTACATTTAGTTGCAAATAATGTCAGTTTATTACTTCTTAACATACATGTTAACCTGCTAACCTGAATGACAATTTTTATTTTAATACCTGATTTACAAGCTCCCAGTGTTGTGTTGATTTTAATTTTCCGATAAATTGTTAGTGTATTTGGTAAATACGTTATTTCTTTTTCTGTGATCAATGTTAGATGCTAGAGATAATTGATTTGAAATGGAATGTTTTGTTAAGAAGACTTTCATTATGATATTGTCTATTTTTTAGTAGTATGTCAGCTGCAATTATGTCAGAGAAACCATTAGTATATGAGGTGAAGACGGCTCCATTTGATGCACGCTTTCCCAACCAGAATCAAACAAGGTAACCGATTTTATCAACTTTCCACAATTCTTGTGTAAAAATAAAAAATGAAGTTGACCGCAAGCCTGGAAATAAGTGCTCGGTCACAGACATTGTCCGGTACAAAACTGTCATTTGTCAAGCTTTGACAGTCACAAATTAAATATTAGCAGTCAGTTCGATGCTGTACGTTTAAAATGTGCATATTTTGTGGATTTTGAAGATCTTACCCATGCTTACATTGTTATATGCCTAATGGTAACAGAACAGTCACCAGTGCATTTACAGGGTAAATCTCTTAATAGACCCGATCAAGCCCGATGTATTCCGAATGAGCTGTCCCTTTCCCCATCATTGTCATTAAATGATATCGGTTGATAATATAGAATTAGCGGTGTAAATGGGATTTGGATATGCTTCTAAAATATGTGACGTCAGGCTTGTGCTTCAACGTAGCCTGCTGGTGTCACGTGATTGGTCATGAAGGCAAGACGTTGACAAAATCACATCCTTTCCAGTACCTTATATGCAATTATTTTCGCGGCTAAAATTTTTGCGATAGAGCTTTCATTTTACATTTTCATGAGGAATTATTTTCGTGACCACGAGGTCCACATCCCCCAGTAATAAAAAGACTAAAAAAGGAACATTTACCAAACTCTTTTCAGTTGGTTTCATTTATACACTTTGACATCATCAGCATACTATCCATGTTATCGATTGAACACATGCATGATGTAACTTTTTAGATAGTTTTTATTGATTGTACCTTCAAGTTTCCATTCACATCAACTAAGAATATTCATAATTATTGATGAATAATTACATATAATCTTTGTAAAAACAAAGAAAAGTGAAATCCACATTTGTACGAAATGTCGATAACTTGTTGAATGTATTATGCATTTACGGTACAGTATTAATAGCCAAACTGGAAATAAGTTGTGCGTAATTGAATTCGCGGCACTATCAATATGTTCGCGATTTACGCTCTATATTTTATTTGCATTTTTTTTTTGGCGTATATGGAGTACTTTACTGAAATGGGTGACGATTTGATACAAACAAATGCGTCCATGTTAAAATGAAACATGAAGAAAATTCGAAAGTTGAAGTATGCTTTAGTATCTGTGATAAAAAAAAATCCACTTTAATATCTTTATTCTTTAAAACTATTTATTTCAATGTAAAATTTTATAAATTTCAATTTAATTTGGTGACAGGTACGTTTTCGTTTTTGACCGGCATGTTACTGGTTCTTAATATTTAATCTTTCAGAAATTGCTGGCAGAATTACGTTGATTTCCATCGGTGCCACAAGGTCAAGGGTGAAGATTACACACCATGCGATTACTTCAAGAGAGTGTACACACAGCTCTGCCCTAATGCTTGGGTATGTAACACAGTCAGCACCATCATATGCAATCAGTTGCAGGCCATAGGGTTTCAATTTTCATGGGATACATTTTTTTGGTTCCATGCTTTTTGATCATGGGAACCCATTGGAAACTTTTTCGGTGATCCAAAATAATGCAGCAGTGATATGAAAATCATGAGAAATGAAATTGTTCGACTTAAGCTATACTCTAATCAATGTTTCTATTATAATTATGTATACTGCTTTACACATGTTTTGTTTGGGGATTTAATATATATATTTTTTTAATATGATAATAATTGGGGCAGCTGTATTTTGGGCAGATGTATACAGTCGCAAAATTGGTGCAATCTAAAGTTCTGATTGATGTGCAAACCTTCAGAAAAGTTATTATTTTTTTTATTTTTTTTATCTCATCTGTTTAGTAGGTTGTACAGAGAATGTATGCAAAAATTAACCAAAAACAATGTTTTGTCCTTTAAGTTTAACTCACCTTTTTAAAATGAAATCTTAACCTGTGTTAAAATAATAATAATAATTCTTCTTTGCAGATTGAAAAGTGGGATGACCAGAGAGAACAAGGGATCTTTGCAGGCAAAATATGATCCCCTGTTGTTGTAGGACTAAATTAAGCTGTATATCAATATGTTGTGTGCTTCATGGACAATTTGGTGATCTTGTACAGTTTTCTGACTGGGAATATTTAGGTTTCAATGTGCACAGAATTAAGATGAGTAAATTTGATCTAGCTCATAATTTATAAAACTTATTTACCAACTTATCACTTGTAAATATTCTTGTGTGCTGGATTTTTTTGTGCAGTGTTCGAAATACCATGTGCATACCTGCAAAAACTCATGTCGATTTTTTAAAATGAAAACGATTATTTGAACAACATGCGGTCTTTGAATGCTTTTTTTTTTCTCTCTGTTTGGTAATGAATTTTGTTTTGGGGGTAAATTCTTCCATTTGAAGAGAGTTTTCACAAAACTTGTTATGTCCACACCTGACATCATTTTGACAAACACAATGCATGACTAAGATATTGGGTGACAATATGCAGAGAACTGTATAACATTGTGTACTGGGGGGTGTTGTAAGAGTGCCAGTGTATAACAGAACACCAGATAAATAATTCATGCAGTTGTCTCCATTTATCCAAATTATCAACTTTGCGAGTTTTGTGAAAACACTTTTAGTTACTATTAGTTTTTATGATGTCTGTGTTAAGAGTGCTGGTAAAAAGTTGGTTTGCAGGTAGTCTTGGTGAGAATGTGCACATTTTGAAGGTAGTTTTGAAAATTACTTCAAACACTGTGGTCATTTGTATCAAAAAGCCATTAAAATAATCTGGTATATTGAGAGATTTGTGTTTTGTTGTTCGTATTGTGGATGTTACACATTTTTATCTAGTAGCTATGGTAGCTGATTTCTGCCAAAAATGTACTGTGACGGCGAATTTGTCACCTTATTTTAATCGTGTTATACTGCCATAATAGTGGGTTAAGTCACTGTAATTGGGCATTATAATGCCGTAAATTGTTTCAATAATGCATTGATGCCATAATAGTTAAATCGTCTTAATTGGATGTTATAATACCATAAATTATTTCAATAATGCATTATGATGCCATAATAGTTACAATCCCAATAGGGCATTATAACGCCGTACTAAATAGTTGTAAATTTTGTTTGGCGGAAATCCGACACTATTGGAAGCATATATGTTATGCATAAAGTTCTCTCCATTTGCAAATCGTAGAGATGTCATTCCACAGTTTGTCTGAAAATAATTCTGGTTATTAAAAATGTTTTAAAGATTTTGGAGGATAAAAATTATGATGTCCTCATGGAAACACTAGCCATTTTGACCATCTCCGGGCAATATGAGCAGTCGCACGCCCAACATAGAGAAAACTGCATAAATGAAGTCCTGTTACAAAAAACATGAAGTTTTTAAAAAGAAAAGAGTTACAACAATTGTGCACTTATTTCATAGGATTTTACAACACTAGTACTTCGATTTAGAAAGTTAATAATGGCATCCAGGCATGGGAATTGGGGGGGAAAAGTGGCTGGCATGTATTCAGCCTACAATCCAAATCCAAGGTCTACGGTGCAGGAGAAATGCGTTAAGGGTCTAGAAGGGTGAGGTCCCATTACAAGTCCAAAAATGAATTTAGGTATTTTGGACACAGATTGACTACAAATTGAGAAACCCTTTTTCCATTTGTACCTATATTGACACGTTTGTTTTTATACTCAAATCATAGGAAGTATAGGATATACCTTTAGGCATACCGTAAACGTTACTGGCAAGTACTGATAAGTGTATAATTCCCATGGCTATACCATGCTAAAAACTAATACATCAAATTTTCTACACCTTTTCACAAATCTGTAGTGGCAACTCAGTCTGATTTGAACATTTGCTCCTTTTGGCACTAGCCTACTAGTTGAAATAAAAATATGGAACAAAACATTTTTAGCTAACCTACTTATATTCAATAAGAAAGGGTTATGCAGAACTAGAATTTCATTCATGGATCAAAGTAGTTTTATTTTATTTAATGATTCCTCTAGAGCATTGATTTTTATCTTATCTTTGGCTATTGGACATCAATCGTGGTCATTCTCACATTTATTTTAAGAGCAAACCTGCTGCTGCCACATTGGCTACTCTTTCCAATAAAGATCAAGGCGTCTTATATGCCGTCCACAGACAAGACAGCACATACCATAGCCTTTGATGAACCAGTTGTGGACTATGGATTGGAATGGAAAATAACCCAAACTGCAAATAAGTCCACTGAGGATTGATTCGATGACTGGTGGACTCCCGCTACTAAATGCAATATTACTCCTGATAAGACAAGAATATATACTAATATATACACAATTTCTTTATAAATATTCAGAAATTAACAAAACCTGCAATATAGTATAAAAGTTTTATTATACTCGATACCTGAAATGAAATTATGCATTAACAATAACAAATTGGGACAGTTTTAGAAGAAAAAAACCCAGTATATTAAATGTAGTGTTGCAACAAATTAAGTTACACATTATTATATCTTGTGAACAGCTTCAAATCATGTGACACATTTTTCAATAGTTTGGCTACAATCTTGTTTTAACTAGAATTGCGGGGTTTTAATCCCAAGTTCAGACCCTGTAATTTTAGGCTCACATAATGTGACTATGATACATGCAATCAAGGCACAGTAATAAAAATACACCTTGGTAAAGACTGGGGTACTAATTTTTATATAAAGTCCTTCCTATAACATGAACCAAAATAAGTCAATTGTTTATCTTCTTCAAATTATGGATTGGCATTTTGGCTGAAATGGATAATAATTGTGAATGACCCCTTTGAGACAAATGATGCTATTTTGCAAGTATTGTTTCTAATATAAATGGATTTACTATCTAATTTATATATATCTACAGTACTGAGATCTAACTGATTGAAACAATGAACTGGAAATTTGATATAATGAATTGAATGGTAAAAATGTAACAAAAATAATTATATAAAAAAGAATAAGAAGTTTACATCAGTTCTGTGTATGCACTTTCAAATGACATATAAAGACCATGTTTGTTTTTTTAATTCATGTATCCTGCAATAATGAACTGCAGGTTTGATAATTATAATGAATTGGATGGTGAGAATATAATTTATTTTTTTTCTTCTGATTTTGCACCTTTAAATGACATTCGTGTATCATTTAAATTTCCCCTTAAATAGTTACTACATTAAGCATGCTTTGGTACTCTTAATAATGCCCACACTAAGGAAGATTTTGTGTATGCCTATCCTACTCTATGCAAAAAACATGGCAGTCCCACTGTTTTGGCTATAAAAGTTCACGTTTTATATGTTAACCCATTCCTTCTAGAAATCCTGGCTACATTCCCCATTAAGTACTACTCAAACAAATGTGCATGGTGATAAATATTTTTCCAATAAATATAATGGATTTTATTATGACATGATATGGATTTAATAAATTATAATGAATGAGGACTTCATATGATTAATATATTCTTTAGATATGATACTCATGACAGCCGTAACAAATTGGCTATATTACACAACCATTATGTCTATACATTTATAGATAATCAAAGTTTCAATAAAAAAAATGGATGAGAACATTAATGTGAAGTGATCATCTGATTTGTATTTGTATTTGTGAAGAAGATATACTCAACCAAAAAAGGAAGTATGCAAGTTGAAATATTTTTGTTTCATGGGGTGGTCACAGTAATGGTCCATTGGCAGAAAACATGTGCATAACTTGTGATATTACTGTACACACAAACATGTGGTTATCTAATTCCAGAATTTCTGCCATTAATGTCATCTAGTTTATGAAATGAATGACTATTGATTACACGCATACTTTCTTTTTTGACTGAATATATAATTTCAATATAAGTAACAATTCCTATGGTCTGGTTATACAACAAATTATAAATAGAAAAAGTTGACATTTCTGACAAAAATATCTGGGATGTGTTGGGTAGTGCCTCAAGAAGTACATGTAGATAAGAAGTACGAACCCAGTCACAGTTGGACTATGAACAAATGGCTGCAGTGTAGCAATCTCGTGTCCTTTCACAATATCACAACATGACTTAAGCACTGCCTGCTTTTCATAAAACTAGCTTCTTATGTCAGTTTATTGGTAAAAATGTTTTTTAATAATGGCATATTAACACAAATTAACAGTTTGTTTTAGTCATTTGTCTTATTTTATTAAATACATCGGAAGACATTAAAAAAAATAAGGTTTTATTATCAGTTTTACTTAACAAGTAGCCAGTCTTTTTGTAGTTAAAATTTGAATGATTAACATACTAGTATTCCTTAAACAATACATAGTTCAAACAAATTACATGGATGGACAGGGATGGACAGAAGTACACGTGCATTAATTGGAAACGCTCTACAACTGCATCACTAAGCTGTCAGGCTTATAATTTGATTGAAAACATATATAGGTTAATTTTATCTTCAAAAATATGCAAAAACATTTTATTATTTACAAATGGTTGTCTTTAAGTACATTTTTATCTAAAGAAAATTAATAATTCTTTTCATTGTGCTGATCATTCTAGCAACAAAGTAACATTTGAAAAAATATGTATATATATATATCATGCTCGTGGGAGGACATAATTACAATAAAACTCATATATCCAAACATATCACAGTCTAGCTATGTACAATAAACATAATAAAATAGCATACTGGCCCTGTGCTTATAAAAGTTTTGCGACCAATTTCTAATGCCTAGGTTGTTAAAAGCTACAGTTCACCTCTAGTTTAACCCATGTTTCACGTGCACAGGTTTCTCTAACCTAATGCTAACTCCAGATTACCACCGTTTGATATAGGGAGCGGTATGTAGCTCAAATGGTAGCGTGTCTGCCTGTGAACAGGTCAGTCATCGGATCGATCCTTCTCAGTGAACCCATCTGCAGTTTGGGCTATTTTGCATTCCAACCAGTAGTCCACAACTGGTTCATCAAAGACAGTGGTATGTGCTATCCTGTGTGGGTGGTGCACATAAAAGACCCCTTGCTGCTTACTGGAAAGAGTAGCCAAAGTGGCAGTGGGTTTTCTCTAAATAAATTTGTCAGATGACCATGTGATTGATGCTCATTAGCGATGATAAGATAAAAATCAATGTGCTCTAAAGGCATCGTTAAATAGTTTTTTTACTATTTGATATAAACCGAAGCACAAAAAAAGCCAGCAACCCATGAGAGCAGGTGACGGTTATCAGTGTGTTTCATAGTCTATATTTAAGCTTGGGTTTCAGTATAACTTGGTGTTAACCTAACCCAGAAATAAAACATTGGCCCACTGAGTTTTTGTTAGTTTAACTATAATAATGTATTAATGACAAACTGGCAATTAGAGTCAGAACTCACAAACAAAGTCATTTAATGTCATGCTATTTGTATGATGTTAATGACTAGTTTTGACACTAAACTGTATAAAAAGTTTTATAACCATGGGGCCTGATATAATTTACACGTAAAACAATCACTTAGCATGTGATAAGATAAACAAAGAACAGATGACATGTACATACAATATAAAATGAAATTCTATGGTGAAAGGCTTGTTTGGTGAATTTGAATGGCACAAAGGCAGAATGAGATATATATTTTGTATTTACAAAATAAAAAAGACTACAATTAGGTACTATAAAAATTTAAATAAGGAAATCTTATATGTATGAAAAGCTATTTTTACCAGACAAGCCGTGTTACATCACAGACATTTTAGATTTCCGTTTCTTTATACCTTACAACAACCACTTATCAGTCATATATCTAACAACATGAAATTTAAAATAACTAGTTACATATTACTGTCTATATTTATTTACACAAACATTTAAAAATATATTCTGCAATGGACGAAAATAGCCTGAATAAACCCAAGTGAAAAGATACTCTGGCCCTTGTTTAGAAACGCACTACCCTACCAACATATTTCTAATGTATAAATCTGTCTTAACCTAGTTCTTTTGATCCATGATATTAAAATAATAAAAAATATTGTATAACATACATGCGTATTAGCAACCTTGAAATTTACCAAAGGCCAAATCCGTATTTACAATTTAACTTGATCATTCAATTCAATGAGGGCTATTCAGGTGCTATAAATTGAACATAGTGTACTGTGTTGAAGGGTGGATCCAGGAGATGGGAGGCAAACACACTTCAAGTGTCAACATTACCAAAAATAAAAGAAGAGTATCGTGTTTAATTTAACAACACCTTTAGAGCACATTGATTTTTATCTTGATATTGGACATCATACATATGGTCATTCTGACATATTTATTTAGAGGGAACCTGCTGTGACCACATAGGCTACTCTTTCTGATAAGCAGTATGGGATCTTTTATATGCACTATACCCCAGCCTTTGATGAACCAGATGTGGACCACTGGTTGGAACGGAAAATAGCCCAAACTGCAAATGGGTCCGCTGATGTCCACACACTATGATAACTGACAGGACAAGTGTGATTGTAGGGGGATGGGTGTCATGTTCCACCCCATCTATCCTACCAACACATTTCTAAAGTATCGTATAAATGTTAACCTAGTTCTCTTGATCCAAATAGTTTTACAGCATTAGAACAATTCAAAACATTGATCCAGTTTAGACACAATTCATGGTAGAAGAACAAAATTTGCTGGTATTTTATGGGCCAATATTTTGAGTTGCTACAGAAAATATAAATGGATATTTTTCATTTTGGCAATTCTTTCAGTCTTAACATACATATTATTTTTCATCATCAAATAACAGAAAGTATCCATCCATGATTACAACTGCATTACGCAACATATTCCAAAACAACAAATTATGTCAATTTACAAAAATTACCTGGAAATATTACCAGCCCATCATTTTGACTAATGAACTAACAGCAACAATGCTTTTAATAAATAATACTCCTAACTTTGCTCCACTGTTAGTTTCGACCCGTTCGTTGGACATGGTAAACAGTCTGGCATCATTCTCAGAGTCACACAGAAATATTGTATGGTAGTTTTGTAATGTTAATAGTTATTGTCCAATTCTTGGGAAAGACAAATGGTTGGTGCATTTCATGACACAAAAGAAAGTTCCATTCTGGATAACTCTAATAAAAAATATAGTCATATGGGTTCCCATTTTATTATTTTTGGAGTTGGGGCATGTCGATTTTTGCTCAAATTTAAAGGTGTTAAAAGAAAACGCCACCTTAATTTTTTTACAGATTAAGAAACTTGCTCCAGCTTTTGGGGTATGGGCAAATGGCCCATCTCGTACACTTATGATCATTTCTAGTGCAATCAGGTGGGTAAAACATCCTATACACCTGATTAGAAAAACTCAGTTGATACTAACAACTATTTGTTAATCCATGTCAATGTTTACACACACGTAACATTTTGTTTTCATAATTATGATTAGCAATAACAGCCAATCAATGTAAACTGATTGCAATTGCTCACTTTTTGTATTAGAATGGACTAGCAATCGCCAAAATTTGCATGGCAATTTGTGACACAACACTGAACAAAATGTCTGCCGACATCAAACGAAAAAGACCTAGTTGGTCACTGTACAACAGTCTGGCATTGGGTAAGGTAGTCGGCCATGTTTGTCTGTCATATGATCAATATAATCAAGAAAATGTTATTATATTGACTGCAATGTGCATGTTTAAACCTTTCATCCTCTCATGATGTGCAGGATGCACAACTCAACTATTTTAATGATAGCACTATAGGGGTCGAATTTCACTAAAATATTGAGGCATTTGATGTGTCGCCCTGTCCATTTATTGCAATGCTCTTTCAATTTCACTTCTAACAAAGGCAAATATTGTCATGCCCTTTTTTCCTGCTTGCCTCATAGGAAACCCACATTTGCCCTTGATGTGCCTTCAAAACTGCCTTGACCCCTCGTTTCCCAGAAATGCAAGCCAATAATTGCCATGCCCCCCAAACATCAAAATTCGACCCCTAGCACTATTACTATCGAGTTTCTATTTGGTTCAATCCTTCAGATTGGCAAAGTATAAACTACCACTGAAGTACCAAACCAAATCACTGTTTCAGTTGTACTAGAATATATTACATTTTTTCATTCCATGCTATCAGTGATGAATACTTTCCAGTGGTTTATTTGCAGATGGATTTCAACGAAAATGAAAGGTATTTTGCACACGTGGATGACCCGATGGTTTGAGAAGTGAAGATCATTTTCTTTTCAGAGGAACACTAGTTTTTGGACGGAGAGCTGGAAGAAAAAAAAATTTGAATTTGAAAATGTTTTAGCATAATGCAAGAATATTTTCACAAAACTTGCTAAGACCATAATTTGGCTACATGAAGATAAACATGTAAACTTATTGGTACATTCTTGGAAAAGGATTTGTACAATATTTTCTTACAACAGTATCCTAGGTTTTGTTACTTAGAGTATTATGCATGAACTGGCAACAGTGTTAACCATAATTTGATATACACATTAAAATAAATTGAATCACCTTCATCAGGTGGGTGCTTACCTTGGTTAGCGGGTTTTCCCGACTGAGCTATTTTTGGGTCGGAATACTTTGTGACAATTTTCTTGTTATTCAACAGCTGTACGTCTTGGTCTTGTGGGTGGTTACTGTAGAAAAACAAACAAAAATACAACATAATATTACAGTATAAGAACAGGAATAATGAATTGGATAAATGCAGAATGAGAGTCAATTTAAAAAAAAAACTTTTTTATAGAATATATTTTTGGATATCAAACAAATGATCAAACTGAATTGAAAATAAAATCCTTTATTACTGCAGAAATAAATGTTTGCAATTTACCCCAAATCAATCACTTTGCAAGTATTTATGTACACAAATACAACCCCTGCAATTAAGAAAATGGAGAAATAGTGTCCACAGCAATTTTAGCGTTCACTCATTTCCAACTCTGAATTTATTTTTAAAAATACAACTTAACAAAAGTACCACAGAGAATGAAAAACTGCATCAATCTCCATGGTATTGCTGACTGTCACAGGCAATTTCAGGGGTTGCAAATATGGGGTGGGACCATCAATATTTGCACAAAATTTAATTCTGTAAAAAACATTTCCAACTGGAAAGTTTATTTGTTTGCCAACATTTGGTACAGTCTCTTAATACAACATCTCTCCGACATTAAACTCAAATACCTGATGATGGTACTTTTCTCTCTCTTCAGTATTTCCTTGTTGTTTGTGAACAGGACAGTATGATATGGCTGGGTTCCCTCACAGGTCGGTAGGATTCCTCGAGCTGCAGTTGACACCATTTTGAGACAACCATTGTATATGAGCAAGTCATCCACCAGCAACTGTTCACAAAGAGACGATGATTAGAAAATACATTATTTACAGTTTTCTTTTTTGTAACATGTTAAGTTTAATATCCATTTAGAATTGTTTTTTAAATCATATTTATTTTTCGCTCAATTTTTAAAAATTAATTTTACATAATTTTGCAAAAGTTAACAAATGACTAATATATTTTAAATAATAATGTTCCTTCTGAAGGTAATAGCTTTAAAAAAAAATAAACATTATTATTTTACATGTTTTTCTTACCATGGCAATCACTGTAAATCATAAAATTAATATAATGTGGGAGCATCACAGGCATAGCCTTTTTTCACTCTCACCCTTTTATATTTGCATGTCTTGCAATACTATTATTTTTATTTTTTTGGTTTGTTTTGTTTAACAACACCACTAGAGAACATTGATTTATTAACCATCAGCTATTGGATGTCAAACGTTTGGTTATTTTGGCACAAGTGCAAGCTAGCCTCCAACTGGTTTTGAACCACAGTCATCAGCTTGTGAGTTCGATGTTTTACCGATGGACCACCAGGGCTCACTGCAATCCTATTAACTCTCTTGTTGCAGCCAGCCCACCCCCAATATAAAGTGCCCCCACACTCCTTCCATAAAAAAAATCTTGGCTCCACCAGTGGATACGGGTAGCCTAAAATGTACAGATTTTGTTAATGTGTCTTCCATAATCATTTATTACAATGTTATGTATCAATTAATTAGTACATCTACCTATTTTTTCACATCAGTCTCTTCCTTGCATTAATTTCAATATATCATGTTATAAATGTACTGAAATCAAGTAATTTATATAATGTATTTTGTTTTGTTTAATGACACCACTAGAGAACATTGAATTATCAATCAATGGCTATTAGGATATCAAACATTGTGTAATGCTGACACACAGTCAGGTGTGAGCCAGCCTTCAACAGTTTTTGATCCACAAACTTCAGCTTTAGAGTCCAATGTTCTACCACTGGACCATTGAGGATCTCCAATTTAAATCATGTATACACTTTTAAAACTCATGTCCCTGAATTAATTGATTAATATATTTGGTTATAAGCTATATTACAATGACATGAATGTGGTTTTCCAAAGTACTTATCAAATACAAATGAAATACAACAAATAAATGTCATTTGACATACTGCAAAATCTTTAGTTCCTCTATGTGGTATCTTTCAAATATGAATGTAATACCATAAATAACTGCTATACGACATACTGCAAAATCATTAATTCCTCTATGTGGTGTCTTTCAAATATGAATGTAATACAATAAATAACTGCGACATGACATACTGCAAAATCTTTAGTTCCTCTATGTGGTGTCTTTCAAATATGAATGTAATACAATAAATAACTGCTATATGACATACTGCAAAATCTTTAGTTCCTCTGTGTGGTGTCTTGCTGTAGTTCCAGATCTTTATCATGGAGATGCTGGTTGGCTGGTCAAATATTACGTACACTCGATTCATCTGTGAAAACAAACAGTTACCTAGTCACGTTTCATGTAAAACTGTTAAACTTGCATTTTTAAAGTTAAGAAAATTTATCATTTTGTACATATTGTCGCTGTTGTGGCAAAACCATATATGTGACAATAACAAAATTGTTCACGAGAAGGAAGTAAAATGGTCTGAAACATGCGTGGTGTTGAATTTACTGCATCTGATTGGCTAATCAAAATAAACAGTCAAATGAATGCATGTTGCTCCAAGGCATCTGATGAGCACAAAAATGCTATTTACAGAAACTGGTCTCATGCATGGTTTTGTAAAAACAGCGACAATATTCATAATTAATTAAATAATAATAAGCTGGTAGCTGGGATTATCCTAGCTAAAATTATGTCACGAGGTAACAATACTTCTTTGATGTCAAATTTAATACCATTATCCTTTAGTGGCGAATGCAAAAAATCCATAATAATAAAAAAAATGTATGTTATTTAAATCGCATAATTTAGGGGGGAACAGGTACCTTTGGGCCCCTAGATACACCACTGGTAACAATATTGTATTTCTATTTTCACAATAACAATACACAGCAATTGTTTGTACAACAACATATTTGTATTTTCATACTGAAGAAAGCTAAAAATAATACATTATGGAACTAGACTCACAATTCCAGGCAATATTGGTGCCAGCCACATGTGTCTTCCATCAGTTGTGCTGTTCTCCCCATCAATCAGCTTATCTGGAGTCCGAACATCATTCTGTACATTCTCCAGAACATTAACACTGTCCGGATAGGCAGAAATATCTGGGAGCAAAATAAACTACATTACAAATACTGTTAAAGTTAAAACATTAACAATTTCAAATAGACAAAAATATCTGAGAAGAACAATAACTCCATGGTAAAGGCTTTTTATTGTTAAAACATTAACTCTTTCAGATAGAAGTAAAAGAAACTCCTTGATGAATACCTTTAGTCAAAATACATTTTTTAAAAACTCCTGAAAAACATTTTTTAAAACCTTTGATCTCTAGCAGATGGGATGGGTGGGAGGAGGGTCTGGTGGATCCTGATCCAGGGGTCGAATTTCATGAAGGCATTGGGGAATTTCCACAATGCCCTCTCAATTTCACAACTAACGAAGGAAAATATTGCCCATGGAACCCAAGGCAATAACTATCATGCCTCCCAAACACCAAATTTCTACACCTGCTGATCTCTAATTGGTCACCAATTTTTATTTTCCATTATAATTTGGTTGTAATAAAAATTTGGCTAATACTTAATATTAAAAATCTTAAAATTATCTTTGGAATCCCCACCTTCCAAAATATCTGCATCCACCCATTGCATTGATAATGCATGTTAAAACAGTAGAACATGTATGAAAAGAAAATACTTACTATTATCTTCCAGCTGTATGAGATTGAAACACGAATCATAAAACTCGATTCCATTCAACCCAATATAATACTGATCTCCCCACGCGGAAAACAGCTGCAACTGGAAAATAACTGGCAATGTCAAGGATAACAAGATATTCCTTTCTGTTTTGACATTTAATTTTTAAAGTTGCATAGATATTTTTCTAATTTTACTACTGAGAATGAGCTAGCAATAGTGCATTCCTTTTTGTTTTTAAATTTAATTCTTAAAGTTACATAGATATTTTTCTAATTTTACTACTGAGAATTAGCTAGCCATGCTAAATTCCTTTTTGTTTTTAAATTTAATTTTTAAAGTTTCATAGATAGTTTCCAAAGTTTTTCTACTGAGAATGAGCTAGCCCTGCTCTGATATAACAAGTTGTGGAGCATCGTCTGGAATGGCAAATAGTAATAAGAAAGGATACATCCACATGGCATCTGTACAACTTCATATTCCAAACCTGCATCACTAGCCACACTGAAAACAAAAGAAAGAACACAAATATATATTAAACAAACAAGATTATTTAGCTCAATTTACCAAGTATATATATATATATATATATATATATATATATATATAACTAATGATCACTAAAATGGAATTTTTCACCAAACAAAAATATTTAGGCTTAGTACCTATATTGAAATTTTCATTTTTCACAAACTCAAGAACCACAACATAAGCTCAGTAAACATTTTTTTACTTTTTATACTACCTTCTAAGTGTAAACAATAATTTGTTGAGTTAGAGAATGAGCTTATAAATCAAGATTAAAAATCCCATACCTCAACTGAGATTAGATCTCAGTACCTTCCAGCCGTGAGTCTGACAGCTTATCCACAGCACCACCTTGGCAAGTCTAAGTCTAGTATTACCTACTGGCAAAATTTGTCCTGAATGTGAGGCTGAACTACATTTTATTTGTATGGCTTTAAAGTTAAACTTTATAGGTTTAAAGTACAAATCCATCATTTTAACTACTTACCAATCTGGATAACTATTTTGGGGAGCCTGGTAAGTTTGGAAGTTAATTTCTTGAGCAAAATCAAAATGGCAGTTTCCAGGACCTTTTCTTATTAAGTAACCATCAGGAGGTGAGACCTGACGACCATCAATTTTAACATGCAGAATTCGTGGCTGAAATAATAACACAAAATATTTATTTATTTTATCTACAAAACAAAGTAGATCTCAAGTTGAAATTAAAAACTCACTTTATTTACACAAATTGTCTGATTGGACATTTTTTAATTCATATTTAAAACAATGGGAGATGGACAAATAAAATAAAAAACCTAACATGTAAACAAGGTTGGAAATGGAAAAATCATTGACAAAAAATATTATTTTAAACCTAGATGATTAAAAACTATCTAGACTACCATTAACATTTTTAAAACAAAGATATGCCTGTGTGATGACACCTCAACACATTGTGTATTCAGTGGCTATTACGTTTCAAACATATGGTGTTTGTGATTCGTGTCATCACAGTAAACCTATTACTGCCACATAGGCTACTCTTTCTGAACTTAGCAAGGGATCTTTTATATGCACTTTCCCAGAGATATGAAATCATACACAACACCCTTTTACACTAATTGTGCACCACTGGTTGGAATGATAAAAAGTCCAAGTGGGATTGATAAAGGGAATCAATCTGATGACACTTTGCACCTCAGATAGACGCCAGGGTTTTATCCAGGATATTTCACCAGGGATGAAGGAATTGGAAAAATTAGGGTGATTTTAGTCATAATTAGTAAGTTTTTTTCACGACTGAATTTATGTAACTGTAATATTATATTTATTAACAAATTTGGGATTTTACATTCAGAAATTGTGAATTTACAGTGCCATCTGAACTTTGGGAAGGAACCAATGTTCGGTACCATGTAAAACTTGGAAAAATCCCTGGATATCTCTACCTCTTGAGCTACCTCGGTGCTCTAATATGTCTAGGGATAATAGTTTTTAGACATCCACAACCAAATTTTCATCTCCTTCATGTCCAAACCTTCACTGGATGCTGACAAGTAAAATAACTGAACTGAGTTCAACTGACCCCTCTGTAAGTATCTTCAGGACTCTTGTTGAAGTTCCAGATTCGGAGACCAGACAGCAGGACTTGCTGTGTGAAGCAGACGGTTACCGTATGATCCTTTCCCTCATTGAATGGTACCAGCCACATGTGCTCATCAGAGTTGGTGATGTTAGTTCCATCTATCAACCTGTAGAATTAACACTGGGATCTAAGTATAGTTTGATAATTTACTTGATATTTCCCTAAATATTTAATCCTAATATACAATTTTATAACACAAGAAAAAGAATGGTACTAGCCACACGTGTTCTTCAGAGTTGGTGATGTTAGTTCCGTCTATCCACCTGTAGAATTAAAACTGGGATCTAAGTATAGTTTGATAATTTACTTGATATTTCCCTAAATACTTAATCCCAATACAGGGTTCCACATAGCATCTGGAAAATGGGAGTCATCATGACTCATAGGGTTTTATTTTGAGTCGAGCATTCATAAATGGGAATCAAGCATATTATTTTAATTATTATAATTAACTGAATAACTGTATTGTTTATATTACATGCATACATTCTATCCATTATCCACTATTCTATCTTTATAATACTAATACATGTATATCCATTGTTTTTTCTTCTCATAAATAATAGGTTTTTGTGTATTTTAAAAAATTAATATCGATTGAGGTTGGAAATATTTTGTGTCAATGCACACATATTTTATTTAGGAGTATTTTAGCAAAATTTTACATCAAGTACGCAGGATTCCTGCATCATGTGAAGCCCTGGTACACTACAGTAAATTGCAGTCTTTGTCTTCGTCTAGTTTTGAGGGTTGTTTTGAAACATGGTCTGTATGCTCTGGGACATTTTCCAATATCAGGGAAAGAACTGTACACTATCTCCCACTATGATTCATCTTTTACCAAATGTTTATAAGTGATATAATAAAACAAATTCTGACAGAAACTATGCATGGCATATTTTAATTTTAAAAATGTGTATGCAGTCATTACCACTGGTCTTGGTGCATCATGAGAAATTTTAACAGGTATTGAAAGTCCGTAAGAGCTAAAAAAAAACATTTAAAAATTCTAACACATTCCTGCTTTCTATGCAGAACATATCTATGCACTCTGACACTCAAATTGCTACTCATTAATCTTGGAATGTGCAGTTGTTTACACTCGTTTCCAGTTGTTTCCACTCGTTTACAGTTGTTTACACGCTCTTTTACAGTTAGTTACACTTTTGCCGTTAGTAATGGAATTTATACCTTTAATACCTCAAATGTGGTTTTCGTATAAGCGTTGATGTGGTATAAACTAGAAATGGAGACCACAACTAACGTGAGATGTCGGCTATTCAGAACTCCTTGGTGTGCATAGTTTTATGATACAAATGGAAGTATCTTATTCTATCATGTATCATATCGTATGACTCTTAATAACATGTACATGTATACTTCAAAAAAGAAGAAAATATTTTCTATCAATGACACACAAGAAACACAACTGAACAAAACTGGAAATGGATGTCTGACAATATGTATGACTCTTAACTGGAAGCAACCATATCAAACTGTTTTGGTCTTATGGTGTGTTAACACTATATAACCAGTACATGAGTATTACGGTGCCTGACAAATTGGTATGCAAATTTCAGAGACTGCAACACACAATTCTAATAAAATTTGTTTAGCTATTGCTGATTGAATTGCAGAATGATTAGCAGTTGTTGCAGAAGAAAATTCTGAAAACAATGTTCCATTGTGACTGGAACTCTTTTGATACCTGTGTAGTTGGTTGCCAGCAGCATCTGATTTGACATGCTTCCCTTTCCATTGATCTACTTCCTGGGTGTGGAGGTGAAGGACTTTTTTTTTTAATGCTGTGAATTAATTTTTTGGTGGTTTTTGATCTAGAAATATTTTAGGTTCTTTTCTTGGAATCATTTAATTAGACGTAAAAATACAGGGCCATAGCTTGAAGGGGAAAGGGCAATCATTTATCCTCTAAAACACTGATATATCAGCCCTCAAAATTTACAGGAGCAATCGACAATGCCATTATAAAAGCTGTTGTAAGAATGGTTTGCAGCAGCATTGTACTTCCATTGGAGAAATAAAAATATGTTGCTTGCTTAGTTTCTTGAAATTACTATCCAGTGTTTGAAGTAAAAGGATTTAACAACGACATTTAAATACTGTAGCAGTGTAATTTGAAATTCAAGAGCTGGACAGTAATCTTTAAGCAGCAAGTTTGTCCATACTACCCTTGCACCTGCCTGTTTTTCCAATGTCTCCCCCATAAAAACAACTTAGCTATAGCCCTGAAATATAATTATTTTGAATAGATTGTAAATGGTATTGTTTGTTACAGATGTGAAACAAACCACAAAAAACTTATTTCATAGTATTATGCAAGTTTTTCTTTTGATTTGAAACTACCTGACTTTAAATGGTGTGGGGATATATACTGTTAACAAGGTTACCTCATTATATTGGGATGTGTAAGACTATTAACAAGTTTACCCCAGTTTACTGATATCTATGTAACTGGTTTACTTAATATGTATTAATGTCATTCTATCCAAAAGCTACCTGCATTTCAAACATGCTTCATTAACTTTGATGAAATACTGTTTTTAGGTCTCTGAAAATTGCAAACAACTTTTAGGTAAATTTGTCATTATGTGTTACTCATCTCAAATTATATTATGTAAATAGTAATTCAGTAAATAAACGAGTGAATGAAAAATGGGTCCTACAAAATTTGATTTTGCACATACATCCAGTGAAGAAAACAACAATGTTCAGAAGCAGGTCATAGGATTTCATGGTAATGATCGTTACTGGTACCGTGTCATTAAAATCACGTAACCGAAATTTCATTTCCCATGATTTACATATCACTGCTGCATTATTTTGGATTACCGAAAAACAGTTTCCGATTGGTTCCCATGATCCAAAAGCACGGAACCGAAAAAGTGTTTTCCATGAAATTTGAAATCCTATGGCCTGAGACGCTTAAATTTTAAATGTGACTTTGTACAATGAACTGTCTAAACTTCATAATATAGTCTGGTAAAATAAACCAGTTTTGGATGATAAAATCATTTACAATTTTTTAAATACCTTTATTCAAATTGAATGTAAATTTGTATAATATTAAAAGTGTAAACCTCTTAAAGATGAGTTGAGATTTTAAAAGATTTATAAGCACATCGATCTGGTTCAGACTGAATGCACTATATAAAGAAAATTTCCAAAAGAACGTTTCAAAAGGTTACAAAATTAAGATTTTTTTCTTCATATTGTCTCAGTATGATTTTTTTGTATAAAAAAGCCCCATGGTTAATGTTTTGCAAACTATTGAATCAAGAGCTTAATAAATTTGTACTGTATAACAGTATTTCATTAAATTGTCCATAACCCATTCTGATAAATGTTTTAATTTGTTACTTTTAATTATATTGCTTTTATCCTTCCTAAATGTCTGTATTGATAAAAATATTCTATTTCTTTGATGAAATTCAGCGTTGTGTCCTCTGTTAATATAAAATGAATTCTGAGCATTTCTAACAGCGATTTTGATCTTCATCCCGGTTGGTCTGTTAGTTGTGTGACATTTTTTAAAAACTGTGACCCTGATATCACATGCTTCTAATATGATTTCAGGATCACAAAATATTACCAGTGGTGATAGTTCAACAACCAAAACATTTATGTGTAGTAAGCTTTTAAGACATGTAAGTTGAGATAAATTTGTTACTTGTTCCCAGATGAACAAATTAGCACTTAACTGTGTATGTGACTAACAGTAACACATATATTTGAAATTTAAGCTCCATTCCAAAATGCTGGCCCTCCACTTCCGCAGCCTGTGCCACCACCTGGACTGAGACCTCCAATGTCAGGTACAATAATTTCTTCGATTTCCTTGGTGAAATTATCACATCCTTTGTTTCTTTAAATATATTTTTCTATTTATTTCATGTCATATTCAAACATAATTCAGAGGAAAACAAAAAATAAAGAAAATTAGATTACATACCAGTCATTAAAAATTATATTAGCACTGAGATATGAATTCAACAATTACACATTTATTTTACATTATCCCTTTTGTATAATGTACAAAAAGATGTTCAACACCAATAAGAAGAAGGGTCTCAAGCAAGAATTCTATATGCAGCTAGCTTACACTTTATAAGAAAATTAAAGATGGATGTTCCTTATGAAGTTATGTCCAGATGTTTATCTCATAAATCTAGTGACAATCACTAGTGATTCTATCACATAAGCTTGTCGCATGATTTAACACTTCATACAGAATCCTAGCTTTATTGTCATTGACCTGGCAGTTGTGTAAAATCAAATAGGAACCTTAAGAGATCGTTCATAATTATTGATATTTACCTATTTGTGCACTTAGTGAAAATAAAGACAAGGCAAAACAACTATATACATTTAAGTTAATTATTTAACATGTTCATTGCAATCTAAAAAAAACTTGACATTTATGCATACTAATAAGAGAGGTGTCTGAAAATTACATGTAGTTCTCCCTATGTGAAACGGAAAATGACCTTAAACTTGTATTAAATTATCTGTCTATTGTATAGGACCTCCACAGATGCCGCCAGTTTCTGGAGGACCACCTCCTGGTCACATGCCTCACCCAGGAGGCCCTCCTGCTCCATCCACTCACGTGAACCCAGCTTTCTTCCCACCACCTCATAATAGGGCTCCACCACCTGGCCAGATTGTCAGTATCCAGGTATGTATGTAGAAAACATATAATATGGCTTTTTGTTGTTTAAAAAAGTAAAGTTTGTTTTATTTAATGACGCCTCTAGAGCACATAGATTTTTATCTTATCATCAGCTATTGGAAACTGGAATCATTTTTATGAAATTGGAAGAAAATTAATTGTATTTTCAATGTTAATACTTTTAAGTTTTATTTTAGATATTTGAAATTAAAAAAATTGGGCGTCATATATATGTGATAAAAATTACATTGTAGATTAATCCCTATTAATATATTCTCCAATTTTCAAGTAATTTTAACACTTTGTAGACTGGCGATCCATATGGAAGACCTCCAAATGCCTATCCTCAATCCGAACCGCCATATGGCAGACCATCAGAGAGGTATGTATTTAACATTCTAGTACCTGAGTGCAAAGTAAGCAATATGGCATCGCTGAGAAATAATTGAAATATGCTTGCAGGGTTTCACATGACGCAGGAATCCTGTGTATTTGATGCAATATTTCTCTAAAATACTTCTAAATAAAATATGTGTGCATCTTGGTTGATGCAAAATATTTCTGAAATCAGTTAATTTAAAAAAATATTTAACACATAAAACCTATTATTTATGAGAAGAAAAAACAATGGATACACATGTATTAGTATTATAAAGATAGAAAGTAGATAATGGATATGTTTGTAATATAAACAAGACATTCAATTAATTATGTGATTGAAATAATATGCTTGACTCCCATTTTTGAATGCTTGACTCAAAATAAAACCCTATGAGTCATTATGACTCCCATTCTCCAGATGCTATGTGGAACACTGGCTGCTTGTTAAATTTTTGCTAATTACTTTCGCAATGCAACTTTTAAAACTTATTTTCAAGCACTGACAATTTGACAGAAATATTGTAGTCAAAAGGTAATATTTTAAGTTAGTGCCTGTTCCAGTCTGCTCTATGTCTGGTAAATCAATCTTTGCTTTATGCATTTCTGTCCCTTGATAATGCATATAAAACACCTTTCCTATTAATAAAAAAATAAAATAATAACCTATGCAACAACAGATTGCTTCTCTAAACTAAAATGGTAAGGATGCCATGGTGCCATTAAACAAATATTCCTTTTGTTGTTGACTGACACTGATCATTTTAATTGGTAGGATACTTCATAGGTATTAAAAGTGCATTTGTTTCTGAATATTGAAGGCTTGTTTGAATCATTTATAGGATATTTCATTTTTATTACAAACATGTTAACAAATGAACAAGTTGAATGTATCTGGATTAAAGACAAAAAAGATGCAAATTTACTTCTTTTTTCACAGACATGAGCCCCCGCCTCCAGCTTTGAGTGAACAAGAATTTGAAGAAATATTTCAACGAAATAAGACTGTGTCGAGCAGCGCCATCAACCGTGCTGTGCAAGATGCTAGTGCTGGTAAGAAAGACCACTTGAAAATACTTTAATGACCACTATTCTGGAAATTAGAAAATATAGGTTATACATTTATGCAACCAGGCCCCATAGATAAAACACTTTTATAAGTCTGATTTCAAGGCTCATACTAAAGTATTCACATAATGCTATGCTATTTGTTTGGAATTTTTATGTTAAAACCTTTGTCTTATGTCTTGAAATTTGTAATCAAAAGCCCTAATTATGCCTTTTTGATGGCATCATTTGCATTTATATCCATTTCTAAAACCTTTAAACACATATATCAGTGAAACTAAATCTCATTTGTGTCCATCTAAAAGCATTGTATTTCAAATTCATTTTGAATTATTAGTTTTATTTTTAAATTTGAAAAGTTTGAATTAGAAATATTTTTTTAGACAAGACATTTAATTCCATGGTGTTCTTGTTGATATTTTAGGTGATTTTGCCAGTGCAATTGAGACTTTGGTTACAGCCATTTCTTTGATCAAGCAATCCAAGATTGCTGGAGATGACAGGTGCAAGATTCTCATCAGTTCTCTGCAAGACACACTTCATGGAATTGAAGAAAAATCCTATGGTTCCAAGTATGTGGTTTAATTTTAATATTTTTTTTAGTTTGACTTTGAAGTAACATATTTCCATTTTACACCAAAAAAAAATTTCATTTGCCATTAAGTTTGATTTATTGAAAGAAGATGAAATGAAATATAAAAAAGAAGCTTTTTATAAATGTTTGTACTAATTGTAAACATAATCATTCAGGAGTGGCACCAGTACACGAAGGTCAAGATCTCGGTCTAGGGAGCGAGACCGTGAAAGGGAAAAGCGAAGTCGACACCGATCGAGAAGTCGAGATCGTGACTATGAGAGAAGTCGGGAGAGGGAGCGCCACTATGAGGAGAGACATAGATCGGATAGAGCGGACCGGAGTGAGAGAGAACGTGAGCGGAGTGAGAGAGAGTATGCTGGAAGTAGCAGCAGCAGCAGTCGCAGACACTAATTTCTGTTAATGTTTTTTGAGGTAAGAATGACACCTGAAAAAGGTAGGTTTTTATTATATGTCATTTATTCTACTCGGCCCGTGATTATAATACTTAAGTGTCTATTCGTGGCAAAAGTTTGTTTAGATTTAACTGCATTGTATTTGTATGGTTTTAACTTATATATGATAAGTCTTTAGTAGGCTTTAAGTTCGAGCCTTGAGTTCAGACTTTTACATTTATTTGCAATGAGCCTGGAATATTGAATTGTACCTTTAAAAAAAAATGAGTTACACTACAAGGCCTATATTTATAAAATGTTAAGTCTGGACTCTAGCACTGGTGTAACAAAGGCTGTGGTATGTGCTATCTGTATGGGAAAGAGCATGCAAAATATTTTTTCTTCTAATCAGAAAAAGCAGGTTTCCTTTGTTGACCATGAGACACAAATACCTTTAATTTGATACCTAGCAGCTGCTGATTATTCACTGTTTTGGAATGTTGTTAAACATTCCTTTCTTTTGTATGGTATTAAATCCTTAATTAAGCCACATGTCTATTCTTTTCAAGTTTATAAGCACTGGGCCGGTAACACTGAATTCTTTTGTTGAATTTCAATTGCCTTTGGTGAAACTTCTGATGAGAAAATGTTTTTAATGCGTACATTACAAAACGTATTATTATACAAAATTGATGATTGAAATATTTTGTTGATTGCATTTCAGATTTCAAACTTTAAATTTTAAATTGTTTGAAGATAAATTTCAAAAAATTACTTATACTGTTTATATTATCAGTGCATCTTAAAAAATATTGAAATATTTTGAAATTTATGAACAGAAGCAAGATTTATTTATAAAGTGATAGGATATTGTTAGTGACAGATAATCATGGTTTTAGAAATTGATGCTTTTTGATTTCACTGTTGACATATTTTAGAAATGTTTCTTTAAAAAAATGTTTTTAAATATTTGTTTTTTTAAATAAAAAATTTTTAAAAAAAATTCCCATTTTTAAAACAAGGTAACGTCAGCACTGTAAAATGAAACATGTTTCATGAAGAAAGTGTTGCTTATTATTATTATTTTTTTAAATGTCATTTATTTATTTTTGAAAAATGTCTTTGATAATTAGAATTTTTTCTTTTACATGTGACATATTCAAACATACTTTGTGTAGTATTTCTGGGAGCTGTATGAATGTGTGTTTGCTTTTTATTATTTTAAAAATATGAAACTTTTTAGGGTTGAACTTTTGTGCCTATTAATTTGCAAATGAAATTGTCACATTAAAAAAACCTTACAAATTAAAAGAATTTATATCGTAAAGGTGTTTTTTTGTGGTGTTGGCAAACACATTTTGTTTGATTTTTAATAATATCTAATGTGTTTGTTTTATCAAAATCTAAATATTTGTCACATAAAAGAGAAAAAAGTTTTCTTTTGTTATTTTTGTGTTAGATATAAAATATATATATTTTGCTAATATTTTGATTTGGACCATTTTTGTGATGAAATATAAGATTTTAATTTTAAAATTTGCTATTGTATCTTGCAAAATAAAAATACAATGTTAAAATGTGTTGACAAAATTGCCTACAAACAAAAGCTATCATTTTAAACTAAAACATTTGTAATTTTTGTTATTGTCATATTTAACAAAATGATTATTCTTGGAGATATTTTTTTTTCATTTTAGGTGTTTCTATTAGTCATCGTTTATTATCAAATATCTCTGCATTTATAGAACATTGTTTTCAAACCTTACACCATTCTACAATATGCTAGATTGTCATAATGTGTTTTTATGATAAATTATTTTTAATTTATTTTCTTATTGATTATTCACTAAACATTGGGATGTGTTTTTTGTGTTATTAATATTTCTGATTTTTAACTAAGCTGACAAATAAAGTCTGCTGAATTTAAAAGAAGAAAAATTAATAACATATTAACTGCATCAGTTCTTTGAGAACCATAGTCAGTCCTGTCAATTTTCCCCGGTATTATTTGGTTTAATTCTCTAAATGGATTAGTCTTGGTTGATATTTATATTCAGCACAATACAATGTTTTTTTTATCAGTGGATCTATTATTCGGACCTGACTACCTTTCCATTCTTTCCATAATATTTCTGAAAAAACACCCCAAACTACAGTATTACGACAGTATAGTCAAACTTGCCAGATTTATTTATTGATTTATAAAAAAGGAAAAGAAAAAAGAAAATTATTGGTGAAGTCTAGTTCGCTTGTACTGAGAGCATTTGCATAACTTTCTGGGTGAAAGTCAAATGACATTGCGCATGTATAGTGTCAACAGAAAAAAAAGTTTCATTTCATCTAATTGTAGTCTATTTGCTTGAGCTGATTCATACGTTTTTCATTCCAATTTCCCTTATGAACATTTCACTGCACAGCTGAAATGTGATGGCTAGTAAACTAATGTAGCATGTGCATTACAGAAATAGAGTTGTTGATAGAAGTAGAAAATATTAATACTAATGATCATTCAACATCACAAAAACAAAAATTCAGTTGTCACGTGTGATGCATTCCTGACAGAACCCTTTGATTTCCTGAGAAATCATGTTTATGGACCCTAGGTTCCTGAAATGGCTTTTTATGGGTAGACAGGTCTGATTACTTAATTCACAAAAAACAAGGAACCAACGTTTTTATAAATAGGGAATTCTGTTGTGTTGTATTTTATTGAAACTAACACAATGGAATGCTTTCCAGTATATTCCAGTGCTAAATATGTCGTTTTAAAAACATCAAAATTATAATTTATTAATACATAAGTTGATGACGTTATTCATTACATATTTATATAATTGTTTTTGTGTGTTTGTTATATGTTGTAAGCTTGATCAGGCGTCAAATACATTAACTTTTCCAAGAACTATGTTTAATGTTAGTGGTTCCATCAACAATGTACACATTAGGACTAATGACATGTTAAGTGGGGGATATTTAATATTTAAACTAGACTTGAAAGTTTGCAATTACCAGTGCATCAGTATTTACTTATTGCAGTTCTAGTGTGTACATACAAAATGTATTTACTGTCTTGTGTATTCTTGTTGGTTAAAACAAATTAAGTTTATAGATATAGATATTCTGAGATAAATGTCATGTCCAAATTTCATTTTATCAATGTTCATTTTGATTATTATAAATATATCTCTATGCTGGATATGAAATTAGAATGAGAAAGTGGCCCCTCTTTACTTAATTTAGCTAAAAGTGGAATTAATATTTCCAGAAAACTAATCCATATGTAAATTAATTGTGGGCTGGATAGAATATACACTTATTTCATACCCTTCTGTTGTGTAATATTGCTACAGTATAATAAAATTTAAAAAGAAAATGTTTCATTGTGTTTTTATGGTAAACAAAATCTCAAACGTATATCTTTGCACCTGGTTGTTCTAATCTTTTGTGTTTACCTTTTTCTCAAAAAATATAAAATAAAAAAATAATCGTAGCAATTTAAAATTGAATACAAGAATACACAACTCAAATGAAATAATTCTGTTGTTAAAATTAAATATCACAAAAACAATTTATAATAATACCTGTTTATTTGTTTGATGTGTAATACATACTGGTTTATATATTACATATAAATTATTTGCTTGAAAATTGTCTATGGTTGAGTGTGTGTTATATTTGAAGCTTGATCAGATGTAGCTCACTTGGTAAAAGTTGGTAAGTGAAACTATTGGTGTTATTTGATATACAAATATATATTTATACTGGCATAATGTCTTTTTGGCATCTGTGGCAGTTATGTTAGTTATTATCACAGTATCTTATAAACAAAAATGTTGAGTGACATTAATAATTATTTGCACAATGTTTTTGGGACATAAATATATGATGCATCATGATTTTTTGGTTGAAATGTAGAAAAGTATATAAATTATTTTACTCAAATCCACTATTTTTTTGTTGATAAATATAGAATTTAGCTGCATTTTACTTCAATTATCTAATGCTAAATACTTGTACATAAATTTATATTATGTATAAATTCATTTTACTTGCTGTTTCTTGATATCACATTTTGAACCAAAAGGTCATGGAATATTACATATACTGAATCCAATTGTCTCTTAGTGAATGAAATTGTTACTTTTAGCATTGGTGTGTTATTAATTACTTCTGTTAGGAGTAACAGTTTAATCCTTTGCTGTTTTATTTATAATATATGGATTTATACCCAAAATCATTTTTGAAATGTTTACCTATTCAGCTGTTCTTTGGAATAAGTTTGTATTTAACTTAAATATGGGTTGAAATATTTTTAGTACAGGGATTAGAAATGAAGCTCTTGTCTCTTAGATAACTTGCCTAAGTTTATCTTTCTTAAATATTTATGCAAATAATATTCCATCACTTATCCACTTTACATAAGGGAGGTCAGGTCAGATAAAAGTATACCAGATGAATTTTGATAATAGGAAAAACGATAAACACTTCAAATTCATTGTTTGTAATCTCATTCATCTCATTGATAATCCACAATTTTTTTATAAGTCTTCATTGAGATGAATTTGAAATTACAATTGATGTTTTTTAAAAGTTATTATTATTTATTATTATCAAAATTACCTGGTATTCCTCCTTTTGACTGTAAGTACATTGTTACAGTTTTGCCACAATCATTTTGGTATTAAGAGTTGGATGGGAAGAAAGATTTCAAAGCTGATTTATATTTTATTATCTTGATTTATCCTGTTATAATCTGGTGATTGAAACCTACAACTACACTGGTTTATTATGTCTTAACCATTCCTTTTTCAACATAAAAACAACATGTTTCTATTTTCTTTTAGGTTATATAACCTTTGACCTTCATGTCCATTGTGATTGCATCTAGTGTACTTGGCTACCGTAGCTATTTGACTATACCATATCGTTTATAGTAAATGTGGATCACTTATTTTTACGTTAATAACTTCACCGCTGGATTAAACTTTAAGTCTTCGCTGGAATGGAAACAAGTCTACTTCACTTGTGGATAACAGGATCAACATTCAACGGAAATTGGATCAAGACTGGACAGAGAAAACATTTCGTCGTTGGATACATTTTAAAGTTCGTCAAAAGTTGGATTAAAGTGAATATGACATCATCACAAAGTCTTTAATTCATCAATCATCACAGATTTTCATCATGCTTTTTAAATCTTCGTTCATCTAATCTGTGCTCGGAGGTTTTATTAATTTTTTTTTAATTCATCTGTGGTAAATAAAAGGTTCTTAATCACCAGTTTTGTCAATTGTTATTTTTTTTCAGCATGTTTTGTGAAAAGGTCAAAGGTTATTACACTAAGTTAATCATTTGTCGAAGGTAAATATTATTTTATTTCTCTGTTTCTATGAAAACTAATACATTTTTTATTTCAGCTTTTCTATGTACTCTGTCATGAAATATTAATGAGCATAAAATATTAGAAAATTTAACAAAATATCATACTTTTGATATTTTAATGAAGTGCGGTGAAAACATTCGGAAATAAAATTTTAGACTGATTTTCTATCAATACAGTTCCACTTGCACATTCTTATGTCACAAGTTGATGGAATTGTCAGTGGAAAACCAGGTTTACTAAGCATTACTGTTAAAAGTAATATGTTTTGACCTTGTCAAGTATTTGTCCTTGAACATTTTGATGTTAACATTAGTATATTAGATTATTACACACAAGATACCATAATGAAAATCATCTGTCAGTAAATTTTAATTTCTAATAATTATGTAGTTGATTGAATCTTTGCTAAATTTTATGGTCATTAATATTTAGAAATTTATACTCTATTAAGATACATGATAGTGTTGAATTTAGCATGTGTTTGTGATAAAAGTGGAGGTTTCTTAAAATGCTTGCGTGAAAATGAAGTTAAGGTTTTAATGTTAACGCCCCACCGCCAAAGGAGCTCCAAAAAAAATATAGAGCAATAAATTAATTTGCATTTAAGGGTTTCGCAAAAAATATATTTAGAATGATAATGTCCATAATGTAATGATATGGACAGAATAATGGTATTTTTAATATGTTTAATATGTTTTATTTATTATTATTTTCAATTGTATTATTTTTTATAAATATCAATTTATATCGAAGATATATCTTCATCATAAATATGACTAATGCATATTATATAGCATGTCTTTCATTAATTTGTGAAATTATTGGTCTTTATTTGTGTTTTATTTGACATTTTAACTCTACTTTGACATACGTCAGTGGAGCTTTTCTGATACCATTCCGTCCATCATCCATCTGTCCAGCTACTCTTTAAAGGCTGTAAAGGATTTTTAATTGGATTGTTTTGAAATGTTGTTCAATGATTGTTGGGGGAAGTTTCTACAAACTATTAAAGCGATGTATCAGAATTTTTTATTTCATTGAATTTTAATTAATTAAAATTTGACAATTTAATATTGATAATTTTAAGGCTCTTATCTCCTAATTTTTAAGTATTAATAATTTTAAAGTCTATACCCTATAGTTTGGACTAGATGGTTTTGAAACTTAGTGCAGTGATTCTGTGAAGCATTGTCCACAAACTAAGGAAGTGGTGTTTTTTAATTTGTCAAATTTTAAATTTTAATGACTAAAGTTAAAACAATAAAGCAAATTTAACATTTATGATTTAAAAGTCTCCTAAAGATTTAGTTGGATGGTTCTTAAATTTGTTACATGGTTTCTCAGAGGCATTCTCTAAAAACCAATAGAAAAATAGTTTCGAAGATTTAAAATTTTGAATTTTAATGAATTAAAAAACAACAACATAATTTATGTAAATTTAAGATTTATCATGTTAAAAGTCTACCTTATTTTAGAGATTTCTTTGAATCATTCTGAAACTGGACAGATGGTTTCTCTGTAGCACTTAGCACATACTAATAGAGAGCTATTTTGATGTATTTCAAATATAGAATTTTTATGAATTTTAAATTATTTATTTATGAAAATATAACTTTATATTTAAAATTGTTTCATTTGAAACTTGACAGAGGGTGGCTCTGTGGCACTTAACACATACTAAGAGAGAGAGAGAGCGAGAGGTATTTTGATGTATATAAAATTTTGAATTTTATTGAATTATAAATTATTTATTTACCGGTATGAAAATATAACTATTTTTATTTTAAAATCTATCTTGCCAAAGATTTTGAATAGATGTTTCTGCAACTCAGCTCAGTGATCTCTGGGGCAGACTGCACAAACTAATAGGGATATTTGAGAATTTGTTAAAATTTGAATTTTATTAAATTAAAAATAAATAATAATTTATGCAAGTTTAATATTAATAATTCTAAACATTAATCTCTTGTTAGTTTTTTTTTTTTTGATCATTCAGGAACTTGGAATAGGGTTTCTCTGTGGCAGTTTCACATACAGATACAGAGATATTTTCATATTTTTCAAATTTTAATTTTTAATCCATAGTAAATTTTTAAATTTCTGCAAATTTACCATTTTTCTCCTAGAACTATAAATGAATCACTGTGCAGTTTGGTACAGAGATTCTCTGTGAAATTCCCACATATTGATAGAAATTTTTTAATATTTTGAATATTCAAAATTAAATAGTTGAGCTATTTTGGTTGAGAAGACTCTTGGTATTTCATGCACTATGTATTGTATTGTATGTTTCAGTAGTCCGATTTGTTTTCAGTTACATTCAACATTAGCACAATAATATCTAAATATCACTTACAAATTTCTATAACTCAAAAATTTGTTTTAATCTTCACAACAAAAAAAATTAGAATAATATTAAACACATAATTTTGTGTTAAGTATCAATGTTTGCATATTTTCTCTAAATTGTTAGCATAATTATTTTATGGAAGCATTTTTGTTTTAAAAAAAATTATAAAGAAATTTCTTAAAATAATAATTTATTCTGTTTTATCCTCGCTGTAATTATTCATTTTAAGTGTATTTAACATTTATAATGATAAATCGACCATGTTAAAAATTAATCCACATGTAGTTATATTAGACTACCATGTTCATGTATTCTTTTCACTTACAATAACTGTTTTATTGAAATTGTTATGTGTGAACAAGTAGTGAAGTTATTTTTGGTGAATTTCAAGAAATAACATTAAATTAATTTATACTACATGTATATACCCATTCTTAAAATATAAATTTATTGGATTTATAGTTTTGAAATGAGCTCTTTTGTGCTTACTGGAATAACATTGTACGTAATACTGTTGACATAGTATAAACTGTTGAAATACTAGATATGGTGGTATGTAATACGATGGTTCTAATTCCAAATATGTAATTAGATAATATCACAAATTTAATTTTAGAATTTAGACCCAATTACAGCAGCATGATAAAACGTTTGTACATAGTAAAATTTTATATATTTGAGATTCTATAATGTTATGGTAAGGTAAAAGATATTATTTTAATGAAATATTTTTGAGTGTGTGTGTTATAATTTAAAAAAATTAGATTTTACTATTTAGCTCTAATGAACTAAGTTCCTTTCAGCTGCCTTATTTAGACTGTTGTTGTTATAATCCTGTTGTTATAATTTGGTAAAAAACTACAAGTACAAGTTGAATGGCAAATGTCATCACTGTACTTAGGTTTTTAATTGATCTTGAATCCCTAAATCATGAATGTACTGAATAACACGTGTATGGTTATAAAAGGTAATATGCTTGTGTGTAAATAAAAGTGTGATGAAGTGAATAGGTTATTAATACAAGTTAATAACATTTTATAGGAAATAACTTTAATTACAGGGGTGTGGAAATAAAATATGTATTTGTTCCTAGACAATTAACTGTCTAGATCAACTATCCTGATTAATACATGTATAATTAAAACCTTTCTATATTAAACAAAATACTGATATTCTTGTAAATATAATTAAGAACAGCAGTGTGATGCTTTTAGATAATAGTTACATTATTACATTTGCTAGTGCATTGAAATAGAGAAATTGGGTAAATATAATTTTAAAACCTTATTTTATATTACAATACTTTCATTCCATACACACATCTTTGACAAATTAAAGGTAAACGGTATATTTTATAGGACACAGTGTTTGTGGAGTTTTGTGAACTAAATGTTGTCATACACATTTAAAAGAACACCAGAATTAAATTTGGTTATGACATGTACACTGAGGTCTGTAAAATTTGTTGAATCATCTACAATGTACACATAGATTTCTATTGTCAGAAACATACCTGTTATTCATTAACTATAATAGAAAACACAGTGTTTAAAAACCATGGCCTAAAAAGAAATTGTGGGTCTCCAGAAACATACTGAAAATAAGAGCTATAGTTGTATTTTTCTAAGCCCACAATTTACTTTATTAGACCAAATTAATATAGATCAGTTGTTCTTACTCTTTTTATAAACCATGTTGTTGCTTATTTGACACCTAATACCGGTCGATTAATGTGCTGAGGAGTTGTCAAACAAATATTCTTCACTGAAATGTTATTTATTGTCTTCCATCTTTTAATAGAAAAAATGAAAATAATTAAAATGTACACACATAAAAAAGAAGTATTTAATCATCCGTCCATGTTTTGTCAGTTAATGTTTGTTAATTTATGTTATAGCTTTTTTATTTTTTACTTCATTTACAGATTTATATATTTATTTTAATTTTAAAGTAAAACGTTTGGAGTTTTAAAAGAAAATGTATTTTTAAAATTGTTTTTGTTGATATTTATGAAAAAGTATTGGAAAGAGGGAAACATCCATTCATTGGACAGATTTACAGTACTTACTGGCTATCGTAATCTAAGGGATAAAAACAATTCAGCAAAATAATTTTAAAATTTTATTTCACTTTCACGTTTTTTTTATGAATAATTGATCCTTAAAGCAATTAATAATAATGACAAAGAATAATAATAATAATAACAACAAAAAACAAGCCATATTTGCTGTCTGATTATATTCTTACCAACAACACCATGGTCTCTTCATATTCCAAATAACAACAAAACAAAACAATCTTATAAAATAAAATAAATTCATCACTTAGTCAGTTATATAGTACACATACCAGCATGTCTTTGGTCAAAATATGATAGATAAAATTAATATTGTCTCTTTGGTAGATCTACAGGCCTGGAAATTATTTTTGTTTTAATATGCAAAGTAAAAAATACATATACAGACAGTTTTACAGATAAATATTGATTTTCACTCAAAATGATAGTTTGTGACTGTCATATGATCCAAAATGACATTTTTGTATTGGGGAATGTACATAACCAGCACCTTATTTCCAGGCCTGTATATAGTGACAAGGACAAATAAAATAATGTGTTGGTAGATGGTCTATGCATGTATACAGATTTAATCAGGTATATGATGAAATATTGAGAATTTTATTAGACGTCCAGTATTTTTGCAAGTACAGTATTATGGTTAAAGTGTTTATATACATTTGTTTAAATGGGTAAGTTCATTGATGTAGCTGATGCATGTAAAACTGACAACAATACATGCCATTTGCATAAATGTGTAAACATATGTAATTTTATGATGCTAATGTTAAATTAGTAAAATAATATCAGTAACTAAAATGATATTGCCTGTTTCATTAGTTTTTAGATAATTCCATAACATTACATTCAATATTTTTGCAAAACGATTCATTCATGCATTCATTCATTCAACCATTCATCCATTCATTCATTCATTCATTCAACGATCCATCCATCCATCCATCCATCCATCCATCCATTCATTCATTCCATTAACAATATTTATTAGAACAAATTAAAATGTATAATTTGACTTCTGTTATAAACACATTAGTTGTGTACTTATTTTAAAATTGTATATTACATTTGTGATGTCCCATAAACTTGTTTATATGAAAAATATTTAATAATTTTCAAATTGCTAAACAGTTTTTAAAAACTCTTTATATGTGTGTTATTAAATTGTTGGTTTATATTTAAAAAATGACAGTAGATAAACTATTAGATTTATAGAACTTCTTTTAAAATATTTTGATTATTTTTTACTAATTGTACAGGTACATTATTATGTATTTTCAATGAATTGGTTGATTACAGTTCAAATAGTAGTGTGTAAAAGAGGTAAGCACAGGCTAAAAGTACACCAGCTGTACCTTAATGTCCTTATTATGTGTTATAAATGAATTGGTTGGAATTGAGATAGTAGTTTGTGAAAGAGATAAAACAAAGAATCCCAGTAAGTTTTACGTTATTTTGTAATATATATCATCGTAAGAGGATTTTAGTATTTACATTAAAAAAATTTAAATACTAATTAGAGCAAACCTTGTTAAGCATGCCTTTTATGAATAGAATATTTAAATTTTTTTAAAACACCTAAGCCATAACAAAAAACAACCTTAATCAGTCTTAACTCAACTGTCATTTGATTTGGTTGTACGTTCTATTTTCTGTTTACTGATTATTGTGATATTCAATACTAATTTCTAAATTCAGTTGTTTATATAAATACCAGTAGCTTTGTAACATTTCTCATGGTTTCAGTGCATGAATTATTTCAGGAGATGAATTATGATACAAAGGTAAGTTGACACGGTTTGTTTTTAAGTTGCTGAGATATCTAGTGATATTTCTAATTTACTTGTATATGGTGAATAATGACCCAACTGACTTGTTTATTTATGTTTTCAGATTATTCACATATGAGGCATCTTATGGGAAAGCCTACAACTTCACAAAATGTTTTGTTTTTGTTTTAAATAATAGTTAGTTACTTTGTAAAAATCTAGACCTGAATATTAAGTATATTATGTGACAAAAAATAATAATTAAGAATTCCATGAAAAAAAGAGGATATTTGTTTTTGGGGGGTTGCTTGTTATGTTCACTATGCATAACATTTGATTGCTTGTTATGTTCATGATGCATGAATGTGTGTGGTTTCAGTGTATCAGATTAAGGAAGTGAAAGTATTCAGTAACTTCTGCAAATCTGCATTTATGGTCACATATGTATAGTGTGGTCAGTTGTCAATTGTGTAAAAAGCTATACTGTTTGTCATCATTTCCCTTGAAAACTATTTTTGTCAGTACCATCCCTTATCATTGATATCTACAACATAATAATTAATTATGTAACAACATGTCAATCAAATTCCATTGTTATTATGTTACTACCGGTATACTTAATTATATTTGACCATTTCAAATAAAATAATTTCATTTTCATAATATTTATGATGAAGATGATTGCATCTTCTTAGTGTGATCAAAACAATGTAAAAACACATTATATCAAAGTTGATATTTCTACTGCATGATGCAACACCTCAAGGTATGTTTCTAATGTCATTGTGAAGTTGTAGGTTTTTATCATTTGATGCCTCACATATTTCCTTGTGTTTGCATATACATCCTTGACATGGCTATTGAACTTGAAGGGTTACTTAAGACTGAATATTATGCTGAAGCTTTTTTACAGTATCTTAATTTTACTAGTTCAGCTTCAGGAATAAAATGACACTTATCTTATATTGCAATGTTAGTTTAGCATAACATTTTTACAGATTGGTAAATTATTTAGATATTCTTTTGTGAATTATATCTGTCAATAGTCACTAGAATTAGTAACAATTATAAGTAATTTCACCTTAATGTTCTAAAATTTTATATTTTATTATTAATCAAGAAGCTACCTATTGTGTTTATCAAGATAGTTTGTTTTTACAACATGTAGAGACATGTTTTATTTGTTCATAATATTTATGTATTTGTTACCTGTTGAATTTGATGATAAAGGGACAAAACAATTTTCCATCCCCAAATCCCTGTTCTAAAAACTAACATCCTCAAAGATATACTTTCTATATATTGACAGAAAGTTTTAGACAAAAGTAATTAAGCTGGGGAACAGTAAAATTTAAGACATGCACATTCCATTCTAGCACAGAAGTTGTTTTACTAGGATTATATGATTAAAGGCCTAAAATTCTGTAAAAAAAAAATAAAAAAATAAAAATAAATATATATATATATATATATATATGTTGATACATTCAAGTGTCATTCCTTAATACTGACACCACAGTAATTACGTAATTAAATTAAACAGTGAAACTGTCAATTAGAAGCATATGTACATAACAGGTGCCACTGGTGCAGCAAGGTAAATCACGTTTCAGGATTAGCTGAAATCATCACTGTCAAAATAGCGATTTATGAGTACATGCAGTCAGGATGTCCTTGGGCATATATAATTAAATTTAAAGTTAGGTTTGTCATTTGGATTTGATTGACGAATGTAAAAGACTGCATGTTGTATTGTTAGATTTTTAGTAAATGAAAACCTTTTATGTAAAAGTTGATAGTTTTAAGTAATTTGTGTGGGTAGCAATTTTATGTGTATGTGTGTGTGTGTGTGCCCTCTGGATCACAACGAAACTGCTGTGCATCTTTCAACTTTATATAATGTATATTAAATCAAATGATGTTTATCCAGTTTGATAAAAACATATCCCAATACTATATAAAAAATAAAAAATAATAAAAAAAATAAAAGATAAATAAAATAAAGCCACATCTAAACACGAGAATAAAATATCCATCACATCTTAATAGTGCCTTCCTTCATGTAATACCATTTTCATACAATATATATATATATATATTGAAAATTATTTATGTTTACTTTGTCTTTTTAAAACCATTTTCACAAATCTATTTAGCTGTTAATTTGGACTATTATATATTAAAAAAGATATTGATTGTATTACCTGTTAGGCATATTTCCCCCATCTTTCCTCAGTTTGCTTTCACTATGTCAGTTGTTATATAGAATGTTTTATGTAATGCTTGTAAAGATTGTCACAACACATTTACTCTTTATTTTGCTTCTTAAGCCATTAAACTCTTCTATATTAATATATTTGGAAGTTTCTTGTGGAAAGAGGCAAAAAGGGTTAATAAAGTATTGATCTGTAAAGTAGTTAATATAATCATGCTGCTGTAATTACTGTTTCCAATAAGGCCTAAACAATTATTGTTGTTAGAAAAACTGGACCAAACCATTTTTCTAGATTCTTGGTTCTTTAAAAATTATAAAACAAATTTAGATGCACAATTTGTTTCCTTTTGATATCATGACATTATGCCATCATTTCTTTATTAAAACAAAATTAAAGTTTTTTTTTCTTTTAATTTTTTTTTCAAGTGATTTCTATTTAAGAATGTTCATGGAATACAAATTGGCACCTTTTCTAACAGTATTGCCATAACAGTTGTTTAGGCCTTTTAATTTAAATATGTAAATAATAATATCTCATCAGAGTTTATAGCATTTGTTGTTTACCGATTTGGGAACATTCATGGAAAATAAGAATTGCACAGCTAAATACAAATGGTTATGCTTATTGATTATTTTGTATGCCCCATCCTGAATTGTTAGGTGTGATTTTGGTGTCTTTGCTTTGTTTATCAGTTCACGTATCGTTTGGATTCACTGATGAAATGTGTTTAATGATGTCACCATTATTTTCAGACCCCCAATAGCCGATGTTTATGTTTTGTGCTGGGGGGTCGTTAAACAACCAATCAACGATTATTTTCAGGTTTCTTGTTGACAGTTTTCTTCCAGGCTAATATACAGTTTTCTTGCAGGTTGATACACATATTTCTTTCAGGTTGATATACAGTCTTCTTTCAGAAATCCACTTGATGTCTATAATTATCTTGTTGATTGTATACGAGACAGAGAGTGGAGAGGTTACAACAACTTCTCTGTTTTCTGCTTATTTTATTTTTTTCGGTTTAAGTTGAAATGGCTAATTTGCATAGAATGTAAAGATTACTATCTCCACCGTTTCAGAAGTCTAGTTGATATCACTCATTTAGTCCGATGATTGGATATAAGACGAAAGTGACATTGTAGAAATAACAGCACAAAACCATATCAATCACAATTACTGCGTATCTCGCCAAGAAAGTGAAAGTATTTTACACTGCCCAGCATATTCATCAAATCTAAATGCTATTGAATAAATTTGAGATAATGTGAAACAAACAGTTACCATTGTCAACAAATATGAAACAACTTGGGTCATTTTTTTTTAGAGATACGAAGCAATAAAATATTGCATATTTACCAAGCTATCTTCGGAAGCCGTGCTGGAGCAGATGTGCTGTTTAAGGGATTGTGCATGGTACCTATATATTGGCAATTTTATTTAGCTAAAGTATCCCACTTTCTTTTCATTCCTAAATATCACCTAGATATATTGTGTATAAGTGAACGAGCTCACTTCTGTAAAGTATATACTTTATTTTGCATTTCAGTATGGATTGTTTTTGGGACGTATCACATTGAAATTTTTGTATGTCAGGGAACTTAATAAATGGGTGATTCTGATTTAAAAAAATGGATGATTAAAATGTGAAAAAGCTACACAGACGACTGTTTACATTTTCACCTAAACTCTTTAAACTCCATCAAATAATCAAATTTTGTAGTCTGTTATATTTATATCAAATGAAACAAAGTCTTTTTTAACAAAGCAAAAATAGAATTCCTGAAGATTGACCATTTATAATTTATTACATCTGTGTTAATTATAAACCATGGGTAAATTTGGCCAACTCGGTGGGTAAATTTGCTCATTGACTGACTGTTTGGTTCTGGTATACTGGCAGTATGTAAAAATGCTTTGTAGGTATATAATAGAATGCTGAGCAAGCATGCTTATTTTAATATGTACTAATATTTCAAATTATCATATTCTATGTGCATTGGAATTAGTACCATTGAAAGTAGGATATCAATTACTGATATTTATTATTATTATTATTATTAAAATTTTATTTAAATATTTAATTTAATCATTTAATGAAAAGGTTGTTTTCATCTGCTAAAGACGTTGGCACTGGTATCAGCTAAGTGTTGAACATTTTATTTTTTCTTGAACATTGGCAGTTAGTGAATGTAAAACGACTGATGATTATTAGAAAAACAAAGAACAGTCTGATGCAACGATGCTTTTCTTTATGTTCCGTTCCAGACCAAACTGTTTAAATCAGAGATTAAGAAACCTTTTAAAAATCTAATTATAAACCACTGAAAATTGTAGTAATTGAGAGACTATAATTTTATGATCTACTTAAGTACTCGTAAAAGTTTTGACATTCTCACAATATTTGAAATAAAATGTACTCACCTATCGTTATCTTAACTATATTTTGGGCAACTAAAGTTTTGTTTGAGTTATATAATTTAAAATCATCTGGAATTAAATTACGTTGCTGGAAGAAACAAACTTGCAATGTATCTATGGAAGTCCAAAACGTGAATCTAGAATTCCATGGTTCTATCTTAAACGTAGAACCTATACAGTTAGAAGTAAGAACCATGTAATTCTAGGATCGCTAAATGTTAGATCATCGTCTGTATTATGATAAGAACGTTAACTATTTTTAACAACTTAAAATTGTAGTTCATGATTCAGCTGTTTCATTATTTTAAGGAGCATACATACCACAATCCTTTTATAAAAATAGTCCAGTTCCATTATTTTTATTATTATTATTTGGATAAATACATACTGCACGTAGTTCCTCTTCTTGCATGTGATTTGTATACTCCTTAAAATAATGGTGGAAAATAGCAAGTAAATATGGTCTGTGGTGTAATAAGTTTGTAATGTGTCATGAATTATGAATGAAATTTAGATCCCATTGTGTATAATTACAATACATAATTTGAAGTGTATGATTACAATAAATACTTTGAAGATTTTCCCGTTGCTGACGTTCTCGGGTTTCAGAGGAACTGGACACATTGTTTCACATTTCAATCTCACCAAATAACCCAGAACGATGTGCAAGGAACGTGACTATCATGAAGAGGAAACCAAAAACTGCAGTTACGCAATTGAAAGAAAATGTTAATTTATAATCATGAATTATGGTGTTGAGTGTGTGTAGTTATGAAGAAAAACAACAACAAAAAAGAAGAAACAAAACCTAGATTTATTATTAACGTACTGTTTGTTGTAAATGTGGGTGTGTTCTGTTAGATTTTTAACAACTATATCACACTTATGTTATCATGTAGTACCACAGTCCCACGAGAAATGACATACCACATAAAAGAAAAAAACCCAACTACATCTACAAGGACAGGATATGAATCTACAGTACGGATTAATGTAGCATTAGGACATTATATACATTGTATAATATTTAAACGGGAAACTTAGCATTGTTTACATACCTAGAAATGTGTCATATTCTTTTTATCTTAGCTTCGGGTGGAAGCCATGCCATATTTTGACCATTAGCAACAGCTTACCATTTGTTCATCTCATCTTGAATAACGTTTTATTTGACATTTCATGACCCTCCTGTACGTACATGTAGTTTCAATTGAAAAGTATTTATTGACTAATTCTAGGATCACGATTTATTTTTCATGGTCACCTTACCTTCCTACAGAAAAGAAAGAACAATTTTGTTTGATGATAAAAATGACCAAATACATTAACGTTATGTAAAATAAAAGAATACGTTCTATTTTGGTATATCATACCTGGCAATGATGGGTCGAACAGAATCCTTGTTGCTTTCAGACTGTTATTTTGAGTGATATTTCACTCGAAAATTTAATAAACTGTAGAAGGAAACAAATGCATACAAACTAAATCCCTTAAAGAGAACCATGGGCCTCGTAGACATCCTTTCACCAGAACGATCTCTTTTTAGCTCTCTGTATCAGAGAGCGTATTTTTGTGATAGAGATTGTTAAACCAGTATTCAATGAATTACCATACAAGTACGTTTCCATAATTGACAAACATTGAAAATATGTAATTATAGGCATCTGATAATAATAACGATATGGGTTACCGGGTTCTTGCTCTCAACCAAACTGACATCAAATATTTTCATTTATAAGTCTGATCGATCCTTCTCAGTGGATACATCTGCAGTTTGGGCTATTTTCTGTTCCAGCCTGTGCTCCACAACTGGTTCATCAAAGGCTGTGGTATGTGCTGTCCTGTCTGTGAGACTGCATATAAAAGACCTTACTGCTTATCGGAAAGAGTAGCCTATGAGGCGGCAGCGGGTTTCCTCTAAATACATGTCAGAATGATCCTATAATTGACGTCCAATAGCCAATGATAAGATAAAAATCAGTGTGCTCTAGAGGTGTCGTTAAACAAACTACGTTTTTCAAATATTTTATGCATTTTTGTATTTCTTTAATGGGAGTGTCATTGTAAAGGTAGTGTTTGTTTTAATACATCCATTGTAGTTTACCGGATATAACGGTACCAAAATTTTGGTTTACCGGTTCTTGTACACAGGTCTTCAATTTTGATGAGGTCGGCTGGGTGCACAGTTAAAAGATCAAGATGGGTTTAGGGACTGTCCATAAATGTCAATTGTTTTCATAATCCTAACAATGTTAGGATTGGGTTTGACCTCCTCTCCCCACCCCTAATCCTAACATAAAGAAACATTGACCTTCGATGGGCCGATGTTTTACCTAAAAAGAAATCA
>JAULBS010126782.1:0-28618 GCA_032355785.1 Symmetromphalus regularis
ATCCATCCATCCATCCATCCATCCATCCATCCATCCATCCATCCATCCATCCATCCATTCATCCATCCATCCATCCAAGCAGTTTAAATGAATATGAAAGAACTGAATGGTAGAATGCAACAAATTGGTTATATAAAAGAAATAAATGAGGAATATTTGGTTACAAACATTATAGAATTGTTATATACAGTGGGAGTATTTGCACAAACTGATTATATACTGTGGGAGTATTTGCACACATGGCTTATACTGGGTGGAGTATTTGCACAAACTGGTTATATACTGTGGGAGTATTTGCACACATGGCTCATACTGGGTGGAGTATTTGCACAAACTGGTTATATACTGTGGGAGTATTTGCACATATGGATCATACTGGATGGATTATTTGCACAAACTGGTTATATACAGGGGGAGTATTTGCACACATGGATCATACTGGGTGGAGTATTTGCACAAACTGGTTATAGTTGATCTGTGAAGTACACTGGAGAATGCATGGTGTTGATACTGCCTGACACTTGTATTCTAATGTACTCAGTATTTATTGTTTTTATCTTAAACCATCGCACTGAACCAACAGGACGCAGACGGAAACGGTTCATCAAGGAATGCTGTAAGGATTCTAATTCTATGTGTAGAATTCTTATTCTATTAAAACCATCATTTTTACTTTTCATTAGGTCGTCTTGGCAAACAAGTATACCAGGGCTGAAGCAAATATAAGTGTTCTTCATGGGATATGATAAAAAATGCTTTCATGAAATTCCACCCCAGTCTTTGTTTGACTGTCTCCTCTATACTTGTATTATCAGGTACAGGCCTGTCAGAATTGAAAATTGGTGTATGACTAAAAGGGTTTCACATTTAAGGTGCGTGATAGCGACCGCGCCCTACCGCGTCTGTAGATTTCGACCAAGGAGCCTGAATAATCGCGCTCCAAAAATACAATCGAGTTCGGTAATTCTCGGTTTTTGCGAAAATATCCGAATATAATTAGAATCGTTTTAATTTATCACGAATATTATAAATAAATCGACCCAAAATATGTAATAAATCTTCAACTTGCATAATTGTCGGAAAATTAGAGCAAATTGTTTTATTTAAAAAACGTCCGATTTTGTCAATTAAATCGACTGGTGGTCATCTCTGCAGTAAAATTAATTTGGCATAACATGTACAGATATCTGTGTAGTCAGGTATTAATTATTTTTGTTTAAAAAATGCAGATGGAAAATCCATTTAATTAATAAACTGCGTTATTTGGAGACAAGTAATTATGTTTTCGGATAAGATAGGGAATTCCATTTCAGATAGGTTTTTCCATGATTCTGTTATCACGGAAAATCAGTGTCTCTAGTATACCAAATTTGAATACTGTACATGCCACCACTACCTCCCTGACGATGATGACACGAACAAACAACCTCACAGAAATTATTATTTAGAACTGATACGCATTGCTAATTATTGACCCTCTTGCCAAATGCATCAATGATTCTGAATCATTCAATTGATTTTAAGGAAAAAGCTCCCCATCACTTCTGTAGGAGTATGATTATGGAGAGTGAAGAAGCTCCCCTGAACCTTACTTGGGGAGTGATTTATAGCTATCCTCTACTTTTCGTTTGTGAAAACCTGATCATCCATTTATAAAATATGCTGCTATAGCCAAATGTTTTTGGTTGTTTGTGTAAAACTTGACTAGGAGATCAGTGTAGGAGAGGGATGTAGCTCAAACGGTAGCATGTCACCTTTTGAACCAGTCATCATCGGATCGATCCTTCTCAGTAGACTCATTTGCAGTTTGGGCTATTTTCTATTCCAGCCAGTGGTCCATAACTGGTTCATCAAAGGCCATGGTATGTCCTGTCCTGTCTGTGGGATGGTGCACATCAAAGATCCATTGCTGCTTATCAGAAAGAGTAGCCTATGTGGCAGCAGCGAGTTTCCTCTAAATACATATGTCAGAATGAACATATAAATCTGATTGACTTCCAATAGTCGATGATAGGATAAAATTCAATGTGCTCTTGAGGCGTCATTAAATAAAACAAACTTTACTTTACTTTTGGAGATGAGTGTGAATGAAACAATTTTGACAGGCCTGAGATACCTACATGAAACTTGGTAACAGATTTGCAGGTATTTGAGTATTTTAAGATATTTATAGAATATTTGATAAAACAACAAGACTGATAGAAATCACACTGCAAAGAGTTCAATATATTAAAGCTATGACTAAATATATTTGATGGGATTGAAAATGAATTTGTTACTAAAATCTTTGTGTATATAAGTGAAATGCTTCATATGACACTAAAGCCTGCATGAATACTAAACATATTCCCTTGTACATGTACTTCTTCATGCAATACTTTTGGAAGTTTACATGCATACCCAACAACATTAATTAAGGACTGCTATACTTTTTGGTCATTTTTAGCTGATGTTCTATATATTTTTCATTTTGTTGAGTTTACTAAATGTCACCAGTGTTAACAGTCAATTAAAATTCAAGCAATGTTTGCTTTATACATGTACAACCAATCAACAAATGTATTTTGTACCATGTTTAAAAAAATATGCCAAATCTTTCTACTGGCCCTTAATTAATTTTGTTTAGTATATCTTATCTATGCATAATGTTTGGTGTCACCATTAACATAACATATCCCATAACTTCAACTCTGTCATGTGCAGAGATATGATAACAGTTATGTTAATAACACAAATTAAAAGCAGTTTATGATTTTCCTGTCTTGGGTTATCTGTGTTGGATTATCCATGTGGTGTGCTAGGCCAAAACTTGGGGCATGCACGATAGGTATGGGTAGATTTGAAAGAACAGTCATTCTCCCATACCCAGATAAGCTAGACCAACATATTCCATGTACAGAGCCAAGCTGGAATAAATCTGTCATACGTGACAACATTATCATAATATTAACTGAATGTTTTCACAGTAAATAATTCAAAACAAAGTCTAAAAAGATTACTGGACAGAATGTAGTGATTTGCTTTATGTAATAGTCCAGCACCCAAGTAGGCATTTTTTGCTTAACCTTGCAAAAATACCTCCAAAGCAAGTTATTGCTGATTTTGGTAGGGGAAGTGGTGTAGTATCAGAATCTGAATGATGCCCAGCTGGCATCATTGAACATTTTAAGTTTTTCAAGATGGTGTCCAAAATGGCAGCCGCCGTAACCCGAAAGACTATAAACAAATGAAATTAACAAACCTTGTTGCTAATGGCTTGACCAATAAGACATCTTTAAGCTGTAATGTTTATAATAGAAATTTAATTATTTAAGAATAATAAAAACACTAAGTAGAAGTACTACTTTTAGGGATATTTGTGTAATTACCAAAGTGTTTCATATCATAGGTTATTTATATACATATTGTAACTTGAAGGAAAAGGCTACATTATGTATTGTGTACATTTTCATGGGAAGCACCAAGCTTACTGACTGTCTTTGCATCATAGAAATTAAAAATGGCCAAATTGAATATTTGATAAATGTATATGTGGAAATGTTTCTGCTTAGCTTAGCACAAAGTGCTGTATTTGATTTGTTGATAAGGTGTGAAAGAGCATGATGGGGTGAGATCAAGCATCAGGATATATGACATACATGTACATGTGTTATTAGGCATGAAAAACATAATTGTGTGTTTCCGGGGATCTAACCAAACCTAGAAGAAGTGGCCAACCTGAATTGTTTTATTCCTTATTACCATAAAATGTTTTAATAATAATGAAAACAAATGAAAAAACCTTTCAGTATCTAAAATTTGTAGATAGTAAAATGTATCTACTGTAATTGTTTTTAGTATATTCCCAGAAACAGACAATTAATTTTGTAGGTCTTACACTGCTATAACTGACAAGTAAATATGTTTTTTTATTTGTTAGCATTTTGTTGAGAATGTTGCCCTGCCTGACATACTAACCCAACCCCAACCTCTTGTGTTTTAGCACTTCAGTAGAAAAATGACCTGTCAATATCAAATTTCAAAAAAAAGGGTAGACAACAAAACCATTTTAAAAGATATTTTTAATCGAAGAGCCAAATGGTGATTTTGGGGCAGAGTTTTGATTATTTGTTTATACCTGTATGAGTATCTTAACATGTTGTGTGTATTTTTGTACAATTACATAGTTAAATGAAAATTATAATCTATTTATTAAGTACACGTCACAATGTGCAAAAATGCACTACTGACCGAGCCTCATGACAGAGCAACATTTTCACAAGGGTACTCTTTTTATGGATTCATTCTATTAAAATCTTATTGTTTTTGTCTCTTTAAATATATTCATTTTAGAGACATTGTTTCTGTTATATTTTTAGACAATACTTTTTTGTAATATTTCAGAAAAATGTATTTCAATTTGAATTTATTACTATGCTTTCATTATTTATTCATGTATATTATTTTATCTATTTTATTTTATTTTTTAAAAACCTTTTAAATTTATTTATTATGTGCACAAAGTATGATTACAGAAAACATTATTTCTGATGATTGTGTTTATGGGATTGTATAATTGGAAAAAGAAAACAGTCTTAAGATTTAACATTTTCATGAAATTTCTCACCTACATTTGTTTTTGTTTAATATTTTATCCAAAAAGTAGTTATTATAACAATTAAATTGGTATATTTTAAAATAAAAATATGAGGGTGATTTTATTTTGATACAGGAGAGCTTATAATGTGGAAATAATTATATATTTGTCAGTATAAAGAATAAAGATATATTTTTTACAGTGGGGCAAGGTGGGTAACATATTTTAATATTACCCATAAATAACTGTCACACTTTAAAAAAAAAATGGAACATTGAAAAAAAGCTTTTCCCAGTTATCTGCTTGTCTTTTCTCTAGAGTTATGCCCTTGATTTGTTATATATTTGGCTGTGTATTCTTGTTAAAATGTTTACAAATAAGTACAAATAGTTAGTATTTGTATACTGATATGTCACTCTATAGTTTATTTAATATTTTGTGCTGAGGAGGTGTCGTTAAACAACTAATATCATATTTAAATGTGTAATCCATTGCTAAAACAACTGTTTTCTTTCCACAGCTGAATTGAAAGAATGGACTCTGGTTGTGATGGGCACAGCAGCGCACCCGCTGAAGCAGAACATCACCCCGCCATCAAACAGCGGCCCCGCTTTCACCTGTGCTGGAGTGACGTCAAATGGGATCTGTATAGGTCTGTCCCTGATTCCTGTAATCCTATTTGGCTACTTCAGCAACATTTTTTATATTTACATTCCAGCACTCTCCTGACGGCACATGTTGTTGTAGTGAGCTTTGTTTGGTCTGTGTGTATATATATATGTTTTCGTCATTTTCGTAACCTTTGTTCTGTGCTGTAGCTTTTTTATTTGATTAAGTTTAAGTTCTGTGTATTACAACCTGTGAGGTTTTCATTTCTCCAACTTTTTAAAACAACTTACAGTTTGGAGTATAAAAATCTGAAATATTGCCAGTCCTAATGACATAAATTGAAGTTCATGGCAGTTCTCCCCAAAATGTGCTGGTCTACAAGTTTTCAAAAACTGGTTTTCCTTATTTTTTGAAGAAAAGGTTTTTGAAAAGAATTAGCGTTGGTGTGTGAATACAGACAAATTGCATACATCTACCACATGGGCCTGGAGATATTTGGAATAATTTTACTTAATTTGTGTTTAGAATAAGTAGGTAAAATAAGCAAGAAAGAAAAGGAAAGTTAATTTAATGACATCCCTATGCATTGTTTAATCATCATAGGAATGGGATGTAGCTCAAATGGTAGAGTGTTTGCCATTGAAGCTGTCGGTCATCAGATTGATCCTTTTCAGTGGTCCCATTTGCAGTTTAGGCTATTTTCTGTTCCAGCAAGTGATTCCTACCTGGTTCATCAAAGGCCGTGGTATGTGCTGTCCTCTCTGTGGGACAGTGCATATAAAAAACCTGTTTCTGCTTATCGGAAAGAGTAGCTAGCCTACATGGCGGCTGTGGATTTCCTCTAAAAATGTTGGAATGACATATGATAGCCATCCAATAGCTGATAATAAGATAAAATCGATGTGCTCTAGAGGCATCATTAAATAAAACAAACTTTACTTTACTTTTTGTTTAATCATCATATTGCATCACATGGTCTACAACAGAAAATATTGTAACTTTCAAATAGAATACCGGGTACTCTTTTTAATTAGCAGCTACATGTAACAAATGTAAAAAGGTGTAAGTTTGACAACATACATGTAATGCACTTCAACAGTATGTTTCTATATAAACACTTGCACTTACTATGGAAAAGAGTTTTATTTTGACAATGTCACATTTTGAAGTTCACTGCAACACCTGACAAGTTCACTGATTTTGATCAGCAATGGATTTATTTGATTAGTTTATAGCCAATACCTAAAGTATGTTTGATTCTGTAGAAATTGTTTGGTGTTTGGACCAAGTAATGTGAATTTATTGGAATTTGATGAGTCGGTGTTTAAAAAAAGTAAACTTAGTTAATACATAATAGTTGGTAAGGATCTGCAGTAGTCTTTGAAATATTTGTAAACGAGAAATTTTAAGTTATTTATGAAACATGTTTTATGAAAGCTGAGAACTTCATAAATATTTCACCAGATTAAAATAAAGTTTGTATTTGGTTAATTTAATGAAATATAAAGTCAACCCTGCTTTTGAGGATAACATGTTTTTCTAGGTTAAATACAGTTTTCAAATAATTGCAGTAGTGTGGTAACTACATATGTATTTCACAACAAAATGTTAAACATTTCTCACAAATGCAATTGTCTAAATAGTGTGTGAATATTAATTAACCAGAAATGTTTTTATTTATTAAAACATGCATTGCACTATATCATTGTCATTATACGTATTATTTATGTATTATATTTTTTATTCAAATCCATATTTATTTTATCCTTTCTAACTAACTACAATATTGCAGCTTCAAACATACATGTACATGTAAGGCTTGAAAAAGGAAAAGGGCATATTCCACATATATATATATAAATATGTATATATGGCTGTGTGTATTGTTTTAACATCCATGTAACTTCATTATTTGTTACAGTTATCAGTATTTTAGTTTTTTTCAATTAATAATTTTTCCAAAATAAAATATGATAATGTGAGAATAATAAATTTCAAATATTGGAATAAAATATAAAGCGATATTCTGACTGAAGATCATTTAAGGGGTAAAATGCTTAAAATTAGTAATCCACTTTGTTGGTCTTTGTAAAATATTTTCACCAAATAGTCTGTTAAGAGCTGTTTTTACTTGTTTTTAAATTACATATATACTATATAGTTTTTTATTTTCATGCTTAGAATATCCTTATTACAATAAAATGTTTTAGATAAAGGGAAAAACCTCTTTTTACTTGTTTTTAAATTAGGCCAAACATAATTAATTGTGAGTTTCTCATGTATCGCCGCGTCATTTTTTCAGGTGTGCCTCGGTAATTTTATTTTGAAAAATGAATAAAAACAAAAATAAAAAGCCACCCGCCCACATGTAAAGTTTATCCCGCCTGATTTTTTTTTTTCCTAAATCAAAGTAAACAAGGTTAACAGAATCAGGAATACTTCCCTGACTGAATACAATATTTTAGGGTGTCGGTACATGTATTGGCATTTGCTTAAATAAGCAAATACCCATACAAAGCTTCAAACTTCTCTCTTGGTAAATCCTCCTGAAAAGCCTGTAAAAGAAGAACTAATCATGGTTGTGATTTTATAGAGGGTGAAGGCAAAGCCAGGCAATGCCTTTTGTATGTATAGAAAAAAAAAACCCAAAAAAAACCCGCATTCCCTCCTTAATATATTTTTTTAGAAAAAAACCCCCAAAAGAACCCCTCCTTCATCAGTTAAAAAAAAAAGTACATGAGAAACTCACAATTCATTTTGTGTTGCCTTACATATAGTTTTTATTTTCATGCTTAGAATATCTTCATTACAATCAAATGTTTTAGATTAAGTAATAAAACCTCTTTTTACTAGTTTTTAAATTACATATAGTTTTTATTTTCATGCTTAGAATATCCTTATTACAATAATTTTTTTTAGATAAAGTGAAAACCTCTTTTTACTTGTTTTTAAATTACATATAGTTTTTATTTTCATGCTTAGAATATCCTAATTACAATCAAATGTTTTAGATTTTGTAATAAATGTTACCTAAGGGTAGAGAAACAGACACAAACATGCATGTGTGTTAATTATAATGACAGCACACATCGTGATTATCAGATTTTATTTATTTATTTATTTAACGACCACCCAGCACAAATGATTATCAGATTGTGCAACTTTCCCATCCTCAACCTTTATGATAGCTTTGTCCCTTTAATGGGCACATGCGCTGGTTTATGTCGGAACTTGTGCCAATAAAGCTTGATTCATCTGCACATGGATGCAATACGAATCAGATATGTGTCCACTATGGGAGGAATAAAAATTCAGGACAGAAAATGGATGTGCAGGTATTTATCTATCAATTTTTCACTTTCCTCGGTAGAAATCAAAGGCATTTTCTGCAATGTGAATACCATACCATACATGTACAGAAACACCAAACGAATCATTAACTGGAGCAATTTGAAAAAAACGGACTGCTCTGCATCTCAGGCTTCCTGATAAGATTCAGATGCCAATGAACACCCTAATGTTATAAATATTTGATCGATTTTTCTTGTGAAACGGACATGTATCAGATTCGTGTCAAGTCTGTAATGCCAATGAATTACACTTTATAGACATGCTTCACCTTAACCTTTGATTAATCATCAAATCATTTAATCTGTTAGATCTATTGCTTTATCTGATGAGGGTGGTTCATGTTTCATTTAATCATTAACTTATTGGCTAGATTACTCCCTACCATTTTTTAAAAGAAAACAAGCTTCGAATTGGTGGCTTAATTTTTCTGAGTTTGATTGTATATGACACTTATGTTTCAGAGGTGTGAAAACATTATACGTGGGATATGTGGTATGTGTATCATTGCAAAGTTTATTGTTTTTACAAGGAAGGAAGGAAAAACATGTATCAATGGCTATTAATAGTATTAGGAGAAATACATAATTATGTTAAATGCAACACGTTTAAGAAAATGAGAGAAGAAACCTACTGCTACCATATAAACAATTCTATGATTAAATATATACAATTGCCCAGCAACATTATAAAATGATTGACCTCATCCTTATTAGAAAATGTAAATCATACCCATTAACCAGTATTTGATCTGTATAAGATTCATTTTTAGTTATATTTAATTAATATATTCACTTTTTTATCACTGACAGTTAAAGAAGCTACAAATGTAATTGAAATCTTCAGGGGTGGATGCAACAATTGTGGAACACGATAGGGGTGTGTTTGTATCTAAAAATTGTTTTAACATTTTTTTTATATTAAAGCAAAAGGTGTCCTGTGTTGGTAATGACCAAATTATAATTGGAAAAAAAAAAATTGGTTGCAGAAGGCATGGTCTGGAGCCCCTTTAGCTACCCCCTGCATTCACCCATGATTTAAAAAGTAACTTAATGGTCTTTGTGGTAGTCACTGATAACAGAATGTTTTAATGAAGTGGATTTGGTGGAAATTAGTTTTGGAAATACTGGTATTATAAATTGTTAATTTTCTCAGATTAAACCTTGAATTTATTATGAGTTACATGTTTGTATTATTATACTTGCTTTTCACTGATTTTCTTTTTGTCATTTTACCACTATTACATGAACTAAATGTACCTACACATATGCAGGGTCGAAATAATTTATACGATGACTTTCGGTGTAATATATTTGAGTAGTGAACATCAGGGAATATGTGTGTGTTGTGATCATTGGATTCTGTATATATATATATATATATATATTGTACCGACATGATTTTAGAATCACTGTATCCGTCCACATGTTATTTATTCACTTTTATTTATTCATTTTGTTACCAAATGATAAAATGAGTTGTGTGCATTTATGCAATTTTTATTTTTTACAGACTTTATTTACCATTTTAAAGTGGTTACAAATAGCACAAAGAAATCACTTGCTTGGCGTGGTTCTATTTTAGAGTACAAATCTGGGTCATTTTAAAAATAAAGTTTGAACAAATGAATTAATAAAAGTTCAAAATGACACTTTCTACAAATTTTGATAATTTGATCTTAACTGGAAGAAATACATTACATACTTGTGACAGCCTCAGATTTGATGTTGTATTAATAAACCTGCATTTACCTACTTTACTCTGTACTTTGTATAATTAGCACTGATCATAGAAGCCACCTGTGAAGCGATCTGTCATCGGATTGATCCATTTGCAGTTTGGCCTATTTTCTGTTCCAACCAGCAGTATGTGCTGTCCTGTCTGTTGGAAAGTGCATGTAAAAGATCCCTTGCTGCTTATTGGAAAGAGTAGCCTATATAGTGGCAATGGGTTTCCTCTAAAGAAATATGTCAGAATGACCTTATGATTGACGTCCAATAGCTGATGATAAGATAATAATCAATGCTCTAGAGGCATTGTTAATAAAACAAACATTACTTTAATCATACAAGTAATTGGTGAAAATATTTCTTCTCTTGTTTGGGTTATCCCCTTGGTGGCCTTCATTTCCTAAATTACTGAAAGCTATTCTAGCCTCATGCCTGAATAACTGAATTTCAAAGTTTGGAAGCATTTGAAAGAGTTTATCATCTTTCAGTTTATTTTAGTGTACATATTGAAACCACTTTTTATGGTGTTTTAAATCCTCATATTGATCTTGAAATGCATAAAATATTGTACTTGAAATAGACAGTAGTGGTCTTTGTTCAGTTTTTTTGCATGATGCCATAGGTTAATTTTGTTATATTTGTACTTTGTTATTTTTTGGTGATCATTTTTAAGTTGTTTTGTAATCATGTTTCTCTTTTTTATTTCTTTACCTTTTTGTACAAAAATGTTTGTCTGGTTTATTTGCATGCTTCAAAACAGTTTTCAGACAAATTCATAAGTTACTTAAAAAAAACACATTTAATAACAATAAGAAGAATAATCCAGTAAACCTTTAGAATTGTTCTGAACACCTCATTTTGCTTAGTGGAAAATCAATTTTACTGCTAAATTAAAAAATATATATAACCTGTCTACCTTTTAAAAATCTTAAATCTTGTTTTATTGTAGGTACTACCAGATGATGTAATTGTTTTAAAATTCATTATTTAAAAATAAATTAAAAGTATTGTTAAAATAAACAATTATTTGAAATCCATTTTTCATTTAGTCACTGATCTGACTTTTTATATATTTAAAGCTAAAAAGCCATTTTTAATATGTAGTGTTTTTTTAAAAAAACATTCTGTTATTTTATCATTTAAATGTTGATAGTAAAAACATCTAGAGCATGCATCTACACAAGAGGGTTAGTCTATAAGTTCATGAAAAATATTTCTCACAGTTGCCTTTATTTTAGTCACACATTAGTTTGTATTTTACCAGAAAAACAATTTGATTTAGTATCACATTTAGATGCACATTATAATTATGCCGGAGTATGTATTTATATATCATTTGTGAATGTATATATATATGTGAGACTATTTCCTATAATGTATACACTATTGTTTTGAAATCCTCTGAGATGTATATTTCACTGCATGTCACTTGTTGGTATCATTAGATGTACACTTCATTACCTGTGTCAGTGTTGATACCATTCTAATGTGGAATAGATACTGATTCCAACATACTATATGTCATTTATATCAACTTTGTTACATCACAATAAAAAGCAGCAGACTTTTAGAAAAAGAACATTGTTAATTTTGTGATGTGTGTAACCCCCACTCTGTTTAATTCTCAAAAGGTGACATGATATATTGACTGGTCTAATTGGTAAATCACAGGCATGAGAATTCTCTGTAGATTTGGGGAATTCCAACTTTTTACCAGCCAAAAGGTCAAGTTGCTAGCAGCAAGCTAGACTAGTTTTCGATGTTAAACCCAATGAGAACGTTTGGGACCAGTAAAATGTCTGTGCTGAATGTAAAACTGGTTTTTCAAAGTGCTACCTATAAAGTTACTGTATTTATTGAATAATCACTCAAAACTGTCGGTGAACACACAAGAGTTCCAAAGAGTAATAAAGTGCTATGTATATTGAATTATTTTTGTGGTGAATCTTGATTTTTCGCTCAAGTGACATGTGAACACATCTTTACACTTACTTTAGCAGACTTTTTTCATAATTGTCATTCTCATACATGAAATGAGTTTTCTGCAAATATGTTTGTCTTGCACTTGAAAGTTTGTGTCATTTGAGATAAGCCTCTACTGATAGCAAATATGTTTATCTTGCACTTGAAAGTTTGTCTCATTTGAGATAAGCCTCTACTGATAGCAGTTGTTTCAACTTTGTGTTTGGGTCTGTTAGAAGTTCTTGCCTTTAGCATTTGTTTCCCAGGAACTAAAATTAAGACATACAAAACTTAGATGACAGTTGTAGTAATTTGGAAGTTTATCTTCGTACAGTCCTCTCCATTTCAGGTGAGTGATTTACTCACAATTGCTTTACACTTCTCTAAAGATGGCAAGTGGCGAGTGTTTCCATGCTTACCTTTCCTAATTATGTTTTTATTCTGCTAAATGTGAAAATCTGTAGAAATAATCTCATTTGCAATTTCTTGCCTGGAATTATTCTTAGGTGAGAAGTGAATTGCTATACTGCTATTTCCTATTTAAATATTAATACAAAATAATTGAATTGTGATCATAGCAGTACGAAGCAAGTATACTTCTAATTATCTGCAAACAGCAATAATCATAGGCAACAATGATGGCTTGTTGTATGCTGGAAAGTCTGCAAATGAATATCAATCATAAGAAACAGTGAAGGCTTGTTTTATACTGGGGTGTCAGGAAAAGCATATCAATCATAAGAAACAGTGAAGGCTTGTTTTATACTGGGGTGTCTGCAAATGCAGAAACGAAAGTCTTCCAGATGTTTGCTATTGTTTCGGGTGTTAGGATACAGCAAAAATCACTTTATTTTCAAACATATTGCTTCCATTGTATAGGTCTGTGGTTCCTCACGTATTATCACAATATTTGGCCAGACTCCATTTCCATTTCTGTTTCATATAAAACATCTAAACCATTTCAGATGTTAACTTCATTGAAGTAATTTCCAATCTTCTTATTTAAATATTTTATTTTCATTATTGTGTTTTTGGAGGGAGGGTTGGGCAATGTTTGTTTCATCAATGTTCCCTTCACCCTGATCAGACTAATACAAGTTAAAAACAAGTGAAAAAGGTGAGTTTTGTTATGTTTTTCTGCATTGGGTATCTCCACACTTTGCTTGTTGCCTTACTGGTCCCAACCTTGTACTAACATGATGATGGTCCCATTCCCACATAACTGTTTGGAAGTGGATGAACTGTACATACTCAGGTTGGCTCTTTACATTGATGCAGAATGCAAGCATTTTCACTACTGTTGCTTGTACACAGTATTAACTAACTGTTTTTTCATACATGTAGTTTCATTAAACTTAAGCATGCTCAAATTTTTCATTAAGACACTAAAATAATTATATTCAGTTTTTATACCAAGATATATATACAGTCAAACCTGTCCATGAGGCCACCTGTATTAAGCAGCAACCTTTATTTTCTCACAAGTCAGCTAATGTAGTGTAATTTAACCTGTATCAAGGAACCTGTTTTAGAAGGCCACATTTTCTTACTCCCTTGGGTGGCTGCTTAAGACAGGTTTGACTGTAAAATGTGTGTGTATTTATTCTTGTGTATAATACAGCCAGAATGTGGATACGTGTTGTCATGTATGTGTGTGTATGTACCTCATATAGAATTTTACATCCTAGAATCATATAAAAAAGACCTGTAGAGCTGAATCAAAAGAGTAGCTTGTGTGATTGCAATGGGTTTCTTTTCTCATGTATTGGATTTAGCATAATTACTTATAATAAGCAATGGATGATTAACAATGTGATTTGGTATTGTCTATATGCTTTCCATTTCTTCATTACACAGATGTGAGGATAATGTTTTTATCGCTAATATTTGATTTTTTCTATTTTAGTTGTTGACTGTTCTTGTACTAATATCTATAGAATGCATGTAGCAGAGGAACCAACTTATTTAATATTTTCCATCAATGATTTTACCTCATCTAGAATACAGATTAACATACATGAGGAATTAGGGGTGTCTGTCACATTTACAGAATTTTTATAAATGTTGACATGGTACATATATGTAAATATATATATATTACACAAAAAAATTCTGTTTAAAACATCTTAAATAATAAGTTAAGGCCATCCTTAAAAATATGTTGGTTTGCCATAACATCTAAATATTTTGGGGTAGGTAGGTAATTTTTTTTTTAATTTCCCAATTAGTGATCACCAATAAAAAATTCCTACTATTAGGATGTCATCAATCCTTTGAGATACATCTACAGTAAGTTTTGATGCTGTGAGGTCTTATTTTTGTGGCGACTGTTATAATCTTATATGTCGACTTTCCCACATTCTGCGGGAATTTCCCAGTATTTTGTCAATCCTCCTTTTCTTCCGGCTGGGAGTAATTTTCTCCTGGAAAATCGCAATTTTGAAAAAAACCTAAACAAAAAAAACAACAACAACAACACTCAACATATATTGTGTGTATTAGCCGACATTTTAGGTCTTAAAATACTGAAGGCGCTTGGCTTATATAAAGTTAATACTTCAAAAAACTGGTCACTAATGGAAACACAACACTCTTGAGCATCAGTCATTTCATGCATAATAATCATTATAAAGCGCTGCATAATTTTCAAACCAATTACAGTAGCATCCACAAAGTTCTTACCAGTACATTTTTGTTTAGTTTTCTGATATTTAACTGTAATTCAGCGATGCAAACATTTTAATTGTGTCAGTATCATAAATACAAAAACAAAATGGCAGCATTGTCACATGTGAAAAGGTTGCACACTGCCATATATATATATATATATATTTTTTTAAATGCGTTTTATTGTTATTTCTATGTTATAACATTATAACTTCTCACAATATCAGGAGAGGTATAGAAATAGCATTTTTTAAAGTACATTTAGTTGGTAATCGTTCAGCTACAAAATATTTATATGTTGACCATTAATATTTTTAGCTATGCAACTTTAAACCTATATGTGTGATGTCACTTTTTGTGCACACAAACAAGTTATAACATGCACAATGGTTCCAGTTTTATACTAATTATAGCAATAATGGTACAATAATAATTTAATAAATTTCTCTTAAAATTAGCTTTTCAGAAAATAAAAAAAATGATATATATCAGTATGAACTTTGATTATGAAATAAAACAATATTTGTATTGGGTATAAAATTTCTACTTCAAATGTTGTCTCTTCATAATTCACAATGGACTCTCGAAATTTAGTTTTCGACTCTCCATATTTTCTCTCAAAAGGATTCTTCCAATTTTTGGATGAACATAAATGAACCATTCATTCCCAAAAGTGAATATACGTAATAGATACACAATATTTGTATGTAAAAAATTTTAATATGTATAATATATTTTGATATATAAATCTCCTGGATTTTTTTGTCAAATCTCCTGGGTTTTTTTTATTCAGTCTCCTTTTATGGCAGCGTTCAAGATTGACAGGTATGATCATATTCATATTGTCTTCTGTCAATGTGTCCGTGCAGATATCAACAATGACATCTAACCATGTCTTCTGTGTGTCCAGCATTTTCAGGGTGTTGGAGGGTGGAACAAATAATTGGTCGCAACAGAAAGTTATTGTCGGCTAGTAGGCTATTGAAGCCAGGTGTTAAAAATAAATAATTGAATCGGTCGGGTTACAGCAAACAAGTATATTTTTAAGGATGGCTTAATCATAATCTATAAAAATTATTGAGACTCTCTGACAAATAGTACATAACTGAGAATTATTGCTGTAATGGTAAACATATATTTACTTAAAATCATCCCACTAACAGTTTACATGTAGATGACAAAAGATACCCATACATTTGTATCATCTAAATGTATGATTAATTTTGTAAACGTAAATACAAAACCATCCCATATAAATGTGATAAGTTGATGTAACATTACTTTATTAATCTATTCAGTTAAAATCAGATATTTTGCGACTGCATTGTTTTTTTTTAACATTGTTGAGTACTTGAGAAAGGGACACTCTTCTAATGTTTGTCTAATCAAAACATTTAAAGATAGATGTATTTATTTTGAGATTTTTCTTCTTTTCTTTTGTCCTGGAATGTTGTTAATTGTGTAAAATTTCTACAGACCAGCAAGATGTAAAGTCTACTGCCCAAATCAAATGTTGCTAGCCTGAAAAACCCCAAAACAATTTGTTTTTTTAAAACTTAAAAGGTTATAAGTAAAAACCAAATATTAATAATGAAATTATGACAATAAATGCTGTTTGTAATTAGTTATACTTGTGGTGAAATCAGTTTTATAGATATTTCAATATTCAGATGAAGTTAAAATAGTTTACTTAGAATACGCTAATAGATACAAAATAACTGTCAGTTTGTCAAACTGGCTGACAGAAATGTCTCTCTGCCAGAAATGACATTTACCAGACAAAACTATCAAGACAGTAGTATTTCATCCCCAGATATGTTGATTATTTGAGATATTTAAACACTGTTGAAAATATTGATGATTTTAAAGAGATATTTATAGACAGTTGATAAAGTAGTTGGTTTCTGTGCATTGTGTTAGTTTATTAACATGACTGCTTTGTCAGTTTGCATTGTATGTAATTCATGTGTTTTACAAATGATTCGTGCTTTATGGTTAATGTTTTATTTATTGTATATGAAAATGAAAACAATACTATACATTGGATACTGTAAATGATGAAATTAATGCAGGCAAGATGTTAATGCAAACAATGTTACATAGATGCATGAATTTATTGATTTTATGACAAATGACCAAGCTAGACACATTAATAATAAATAACACATTTTAGGGTTCATGATGCATAAACTTCATAATTTACTATTTGTTTTGTGTTTGTTTGTTAAAAATGTTAATGGCTTAGAGGCAGTTTATATTTTACAATGTTTTAAATTAATTTAATTAGCAGATGTATTTAGAGTTTCCTTAAATAGTTTTTATTTAACTTCATATATATTTAAATGTTTCCATTTTATAAATATTTAGTTTTCATAGCAAATTTGTCATGTCTGAGTCACTAGTTATCAGGCTTGCCTATTATGTTAATTTATGATATTTTCGCTCATACTAGTGAAATTATTTGTTTTAAATGCATCTCATGTATACTTATGCCATAGATGAATTTAGATACTTTTTATTTTAAAATGTTTGCTTGTAAATACGGGTATTTCTTAAACGTCAATGACCTAAGTTACTAGATAATGTAAAATATTTTAGGCTTCACACCTGGAAATAAGCAGCCAGACACAGACATTGTTACAAATTTATAAGTTTTTCATTGTCACAAAGTTAATTTCGTCAGACACTAAAAAATAAAAGTAAAACATTTTCCTCGGGATGAATAAAGTTAAGAAACATAGGTGGTTGACTATATTCATTATAGGAGCCAATCCTGAAATATAGCCAGGGAACTTATTATTTAACCACTTATTTAACTTACATGTACCTTATTCACCTGTTGTTATGTTTAAATTTAATTAATATACATATAATTATATTTAATATTAAAAAACCATTTGCAGTTTAATAAAGGCCAATAACAAATATGTTGAAAAAAGAGAAGTTTTCTGTACATATTTTAATGTTGTTTTTACTTATGAGTTTCTTGTTTTCTTTCAGAATGTAAACCAGGATTTTTCAAGATGGCTGAGAAGTGTATAGGTCATTGTCCAGAACATTATTATGGAATTGTCGAAGCAGTGCATCTGGCTTCTCCAATTCAGCGAAACTCGTCAAAACCTCTCATTCACACACAGGGTGTGTGCAGAAAATGCCACGATTCGTGCCTCACATGCAAGGGACCTCTTGCCGAAGACTGCTTCCAGTGTAACAGTGGATACGAACAGAAGAATGACTTCTGTCAAAAGAAAATGATCTGGGATTTCTTAGATCCAGAAGTTATGAAGCATTTAGCCTGGGCAATAATTTTGTGTATTGGTGGGATTTTATTATTCACCGTTGTCTTTGGGATTATGCAAGCTCGCGAACAAAGCAAACTTTGTTGGAAAGTGAAAAATATTTACAACCCAGACTTGTCGAAGGGTCGGTACAATGGTGTCGTGCCTGACCATCCTGGTGAATATGCTGACACAGAATCAGAGGACTCTAACCAAACTTTGAACACAAATAACCAACCAATAGCTTGACAGCTGACGATAGTCCTACCCAAGAAGGTCATACCATGCACATGCTTTTATTGTATGTAAGATAAAGAGTAAAAGTTACAGTTAAAACCGCCAACTCTTTTTGTAACAGTATTCGTAGTAGCAGGGGATTTTGCTAACAGTTTACAGTCTTTGATATGGCAGTAGGATTGCAGGAGTGCAGCAGGACATTGTTTTAGGATTGGTTCAACTCAAAAAGGGCACCTATATAAGAGCTTAAAAATGTACATTTTCTGGAATCAAAATTAATTATTTGTTTAACAAAACCCCATGACCCCTTTAGAGATGCTAGTTTTCCTGTTTCTGCCTGATTTCAGTTTTTTTGGTCAGCCTAAATATGTTTTCGGTTTTTAAAATAAAGATAGAAATGCAGTTAATTTGACCCTCAAAATTCACCAGAATGCACAATTTCTGAAAAAGCTCCAACCTCACAAGGTCGTTTTTTTGTTGGACCTCACTAGCATCTCTGCTTCTTACAATAATAACTTGGTTATTGGAAGTCTGGTATACAGAGCATAAAATGCTATAAAACTACAAATATTATGATTTAGGAAAATTTTGATTTGTAGAGGTGTGTGCATCCAGTATCTTCCCTCTGAAAGTGCCACTGGATTGGCATGAACCAATTTAACTGTTATAAACAGAGTTGACAAAATATATTGTTATTATAATCATTCAAGTCTGGTTGCATGGATTAGTAAGGCAACCACATTTGCTGCTAAAGTGTGCTTAGGTATTAAGTAAATAATGAAACTTTTATGTCAATTGTTATCCTATTTTATTTGCATTGTTATAATAAATGTCATCATAAATAGGTTCTTTTGATACTATAGACAGCTGCAACTTTTATTTGACAAGTATCAGAATGTAAACAGATGGAGATTTGTACAAAAATGTTCACACCATACTGCCAACTTTCTGTTTCATTCACCTGTTCCATCTTTCCAAGCAATCCATGAACTGATGTTCTAGTTTGAATTATTCCAGGGTAGGCAGATCAAGTTATGCACAAATACACCCATACCCCCCCCAAAAAATTCTAACAAAAGGTTTCACAGTGTTTTTTTTATTTATGGGATGTATTAAATGGCAGGAAAAAGTACAAAAATCTGACCACCGGAAAGGGGTTAAAACTGGGTCAAATCCAAGATGGCCACTAATGACTCTAAAATGAAGGAAAATGGCATTGGCTTCTTATGATTTGGTGTAGAACAGTTGTTTTATGTCTACACAAATGTTTTAACTGACATGGAATACACTGGTACATACATATCAGTAGTGGATCAAGAGGTTGGTCCAGGGGGTCTGGGCCCCCTTTTCTCGTACTTTTAAAAAACTACTTTTTTTAAGTTGAAGGATATGAAAATTAGGCCATATAGGGACCACGTGCACCCCCTCCCAACTCTACTATACCATGCTTTTAGCAAGTCCTAAGATGTCCTAAACATGAAATCAACTGGTAACAGTAAAAATGTTGGAATCTACTACTCTTATTTCACCAATATTGGAAGGTACAATATTAACGATGTCATGCAAAAATCTGTACGCTCACTATTCTCTTCACCATGATGCCAACAAATGTTAAAGTTATATTTATATTTGGGGTAGGGATAATCAAATGCCTATACCACTGCTATCGTTGTGATGATTTTACTCAGATCTTTTTTAAAAGATGACTAATATGCAGATCTTTAGTATGATGTCATATATAGGTACACTTTAAAAGATAGCCAAGTTATAGGTAAATATAGACACCTTATTAAATTGGAAACGAAAATGGAAGATTGTTTTGCTTAAAACTGACAATTTTTAAGCCATATGATATCTCATTAAGTTTTAATGCTAAGTGGGTGATTTTGGTGTCAAATGAAAGCTATGATAATGCACAATAAAAGGAGCTAGTAAATATATAACTTACAGTTGATGTGATTTTGTCAAAAAGAAAATATAATATAAATCCTTAATGGGAGTTGTTGTAAATATATAACATCACCATATTTGGTGGCCATCTTGGATTCATAGAACTCTGGGTTTTAAAAAATAATAAATGAGCACATTGCATTCCTTGGTCCCTAATATTTTTCATAAAAATAAAATGTAATTGCCTTATGTCACTGTGCCACTTATTCACTTTTGATTATTGACCACCATCTTGGATTTTTGGTGTTCAAAATTGTATTGTCACCAATTAGTTGCTCAACACTTAAAACCATGGACTATAAACAAGAATTATGGTTCAAACTCAAAGTTTTAAGCAATTTACAGCAGTTTTACTGACCCAGTTTTAACACATTTCTGGGGGTCGGAGTTTGGTAGACTTTTTTTTCTGTCATTCACTAGAGCAGAAAACTGTTGACAGACCTTTTGTTAGAATTTTTGGGGGGTCAGTTTGTATATTGACCATCTATGAAAAGTTTAATTAGGTTTAATTTTAAAGCAAACTGATCAAAATGAAAGTCAGTGGTTGATGCTGCTAGGCCAGCTTCTACTTAATGCTCTCTGTGATGAGATCCGCATATTACAAGATATCTCCACCGCTGTCTGTTTTTGCAGTTGCTTCTAGCAGTTTCTAGCTCAGGTCGTTCTCCATCGTTTCCTTGTCTGCTGCCTGTTTTTGCAGTTGCTTCTACTTTTAGCAGTTTCTAGCTCAGGTCGTTCTCCATCGTTTCCCTGTCTGCTGTCTGTTTTTGCAGTTGCTTCTACTTTTAGCAGTTTCTAGCTCAGGTCATTCTCCATCGTTTCCCTGTCTGCTGTCTGTTTTTGCAGTTGCTTCTACTTTTAGCAGTTTCTAGCTCAGGTTGTTCTCCATCGTTTCCCTGTCTGCTGTCTGTTTTTGCAGTTGCTTTTAGCAGTCCCCAGTTCAGGCTGTTTTCCATAGTTTCCTGTCTGCAATCCACCTTATGTTTCTTTTGACCTGTGTTTTTTTATTTTCCCAGCTGGTGTATATGAGAATGCAACTCTTGGTAATGTTGTTGAAGCCATTCTTATGACTTGGCCAGTCAGCACCATCTTTTGTGTTTGATCCCCAAAATGATGAACAGTGTGGATCCCTTTTAATCAGATGCTGTTATACTTTTTGGTCTTCACATGAAGCAGTTATTAGCTGTTTTTTGTTTCAGTAAAATGATCCACTCTCTCCAACCCACTATAAATTCCATAAAACAAAATGATCCATCTCAAATATGAAATCCCACATTTACCATATTGGTAAAGAACCTTTCAGAGTTACATACACCTTACAATTTGTTTATTTCTAAATAGATGTACATGTATCTACGGCAAACTGACCATTTCAACTGACAATATTGCTGTCAATTCTTTCTGTATTAACCTGTATGATTATTTTATGACATGTTGAAGTGCCGCAAAAAGGAGATTCATTTAGGAAAGTGGATGTCACTGTGTACATAATTGATGTGTAATATACATTTTATTTGTATATGTAGAACGTGAACTTTTGTTATATTTATATAGTCAAACCAAACTATTCAAACAGCTTTATTTATGAATTTGTTCTATTTTAATGTGTAGTCAAATGCTTCAAGTTGCAAAATTGATAGTTTACTTTTAATGGAAATGTACATGTTTCAAACTCATTGATGACATTTGCATGTTTGGATATATTGTCAAACCTGTCTCAAGCAACTATCAAAGTCTGTTGTAACAAAGCATAGCTCTTAAAACAAGTTGCTGCCTAATACAGGTGCCTGTATAAACAGATTTGACTATAATTATTTATGTTTATTACATGGTTATTACATTTCACTTAATAAAAACAAACAATAATGGCACATCAGTTTCCATTCTCTTACAAATACAATTTTTGTTTTCCAGTTTCTTCTCTGTTGTGACAAAATCTTGAAAGTCATTTTAAAAAATTAATTTCATATATTTTTTTTGTTCCCTCCTTCATCTTGAGATTAAAAAAAAAGAAATTGCTTCATAAACTAATAAATAGAATCCTGATAATCATGGGATTAGGATTGTGTTAATCTCTGTACATGTAGCTGCATTGAGGCATACTAAAAATAAATCCAAAAATGACTTTAATCAATTTCAAACAAATTTGTTAGTCCAAACATTTGATTTGCTAGATTGTGACATAACAGAACAGAATTTCCAATGTCGGCACTCTGCATTAATGTCATGACAGTGCCAATATTTATATTTTGTGCTGAGGGAGGGTAGGTTGTTGATAACAAATATTAAAGTTTTTTAAGCACTGGACACCAAGTTGCCACCATTGATATTCATATACATGTATACTAGTAGCTGATGTTATTGAAGCTATTCAGAATATAATATCTGTAAAAGTCTGCTATCGGCATTGTAAAAGTGTTAAAAGTAATATTGAGAATTTTGTATGCTTGTACAGAAATGTTTGTATGTACTGCTGTGTCACTGATGACAAATCTTTTGTTCTGTTTGTGTATCTAGCATGTTAATGTACTACATGTGTTCTCTGTGTTCCATTGTAACGTATATTGCATGTATGTAGATTTTGTTTTGGTCAAACACTCAGGATTAGAAGTCAGAACCAAAATACATGTTTGTGTTTAGCTTATTTCTAGTTTGTTTCACTAACTAAAATTTTATTTTAAAAAATATTTAAGAATAAACAAAAATAAGTTTATTTCTGATTATGCATCAGTCAAAAAAAAAACAATGTTACCAAGCCAACCAAACTTGAAAATGTTGAGACAGTAGATGTCATAGAGGACAACCTCCACTTACAAGATTTGAACCGAAAGTCCTCTGTGAGTCTAGAAATCTACCAAATTATATGGTTTTTACAATTAGTAAACTATTCCATTTCAGATTATAATGCCCACTTTAATACCTGTATTTACTTCTACCCTATTTCAGGTTTAACTTTTCTTGTTACCCATTTATATCTGCCCTATTTCTGTTAAACAATGTTGTGTTTCAATCTACATCAACCCTATTTCTGTTAAACAATGTCGTGTTTCAATCTACATAAAACCTATTTCTGTTAAACAATGTCATGTTTCAATCTACATAAAACCTATTTCTGTTAAACAATGTCATGTTTCAATCTACATAAAACCTATTTCTGTCAAACAATGTCATGTTTCAATCTATATAAAACCTATTTCTGTTAAACAATGTCGTGTTTCAATCTACATAAAACCTATTTCTGTTAAACAATGTTGTGTTTCAATCTATATCTGCCCTATTTCTGTTAAGCAATATTGTGTTTCAATCTATATCTGCCCTATTCAGGCGCGGATGCAGGATTTCAGAAAAGAGGGCGTCCAAATGTAATGGGTAAATAGGACCTGGGGAAAATTGTAAATTTTCATGTCCAAAATAGCTTCTTCTTTTTTTAAATGAGAAGGGGGGAGGGGGGATCCAGCCCGTCTGGATCCACTACTGCTATTTCAGTTAAAATGTGGTGGTTCAATTTATATCTCCTCCATTTCAGTTAATATCTGCTTTGTTTCCATTTAGGTCTATTGTTAATGTTTCACTGTTGATTTATTACCATACCTTTTTAATTCACACCTTCTTTTCATGAAATGTCTTTATCCAAAAAAACACCATTAGGACACAAGTCTGTATTTCACATTTCAGATTTATGCAACCTGTATTTAGTGCAGTTTAATATTCATGTAGATTGATCAGTCTTGAATGAAAACAATCCATAAATTTTGCTGATTTTTTACAACTATAAGAAGAAAAAACTAAGCATTTTGTTGTGTTGAAAATTAACTTGTGTTGTATAGCATGCATTCCTCCATTTTCAAATCTGGGTGGACTTGAAATACTGAATTAATTTTAGAATAGTTAATTAACATGTCTGGTTATGATTATCAATGTTATTTCTAACTTATACAAGTGCATATTGTGTAGATTATGTTTGATTGTATATGTGTTAATTATGTTTCAAAGTAGATGCATGTGTTTACTGTTTTACGTGTTGTTTAATCTATGCAATCGGTATGAGTGTGACCATTGTTTAGCCTATTTCTTTTTTTAACCAAAGAGTGCAGACAGGCTATAAATGCTTGTGAAATACAGTAGTTAGTTCCCTTGAGCTGGAATCACTTCATCCACAAACATCCATAACTTTTTGTCTTTTTACTCTCAGGCTACACATTTTGGCAGTTTTAATAATATATAAAAAGTCAGTATGGAGATTTAAGGTTTAATCTTCACTGAATAGTAAGACCTTTTATTTTTTTTCTAACGTTTTAAAATTCTTCCCTCTCAGACCTGTAGGTGGTTGTAGTAATAATTATAAGAAAAACTGCATTTGAAACTGTTTTTGTTATTTTCTAAATAATTGTTAGAACAAGGGGAAAATAAATAATCCATTGAGTGTACACAATAGTGTTGCTTTTCATTTTTTATCACATACAAATTTATTCTTTAATTATGCAGTATTAGAAAAAGAAAAATTTATGAAAAACCTCTCTAAAAATGAAATGTTATTTTTATTTGATATAATTTGTAGGTCAGAGGTCAGTAAATTAAGTTAAAAAAGAAAAAAAGAGGTCATATTACTGATATCGAATTCATAAAAATGAGATTAATTATATCTTCGTTATATTAAATATTTGACAAAGTTATTATTAAAATTTTTCTGTTGCTCATATTTTCATTTAAATAATTTAAAAAATAATAATGATATCTCTATTGATACTTAAATATATACATACCGATATATATGTTACAGGCAATGTGTAAAATCAGGCAATCTGTAGAATGCCTGAAATATTTAGGTAATCTACAGATTGCCTGAGTGAATCAGGCAATATACAGATTGCCTGAAATATTCAGGCATTCTGTAGATTGCCTGATTTTACACATTGCCTGTAACACATATATATATACAATGTATATATAATTATTTTACTAAATGTATGTGTATGTGATATATTTTGCATGGCATGCATCTAAAGTTAGTTTGTCTCACCTAGTGCTACTTACTGTTACATTGTGAACATATTTAATCCAGCTAAAACTGTTGTATATTTGAATCAAGATGCTAAATACATTTTAAAGCTCATTTCTTGTTATAAATGTCATCATTTATGTACTTCGGCCATTTAATGTGTAATATTATAAATATTTTATATTGTAGTATTCCAATAATTAAATGAATTATGACTATTTTGGTTTTCGTATGGAATTGTTAAAGTACATACTTAGTTTTTTAATTGTCTGCAATTGAGATTTTTTATACAATTTTTATCTGTTATAAGAATAAGCGTACTTACTTTGTACATGTTGTGTTTTAATTGTGAGTGCTTGTGGATAATGGATGAAATGCAAACCTTGAGAGAAAATTGCACGTAGGTGTCCTCAGTTAACATGGATGTCAGTTAAATAACTTGTTTGTTGTTTTTATTTCTTTTTCAAATAAGTTCATACCTACATGAGTTTTCTTTGGTTAATGCAATCAAATATAAGACATTTGTTATTTGTAATTACAGAATCGTCCCGTACGTCTGTCATGCCCTCATTGTATAGTGATTGACGGACTGTCAGTGTCTTTCACTGTCCAATCAAAATCCATTATTATCATGTAGAATGAAATGTAACATCGCGTGGACAGTAAAACCAATAAAAATAAAAATGTCAAATGTGTTATGTTGTTGTTTGTTAAAATAACTTTAGTCCTTGTCTTCTTTTAATAATCTCACCATCCTTGATGGTGGTTAATTGTGCAGTGGTTCACCTATCAGTGTCATGGCTGGTAGCTATTGGGATCAAGTCTCAGTTGAGGCATGGGATTTTTAAACTCGATACAGTGTCCAAGTAAGTGTTCTGCAAAGTGAAAGTGGTGCACAACTGGTTCATCAAAGTCCTTGGTATATGCTGTCTGTCTGTGAGGAAGTGCATATAAAAGATGCCTTGGTGCTAATTGGAAAGAGTAGCACGTGTGGTGGTAGTAGGTTTCCTCTAAAAACCATGTGTCACAAAATACAAGATTATATACACCTAAGCCTCTGAAAAAACAACGTACTAGGGTGTGAAACAAACAATCCTTGCCTTGTTTTAATAATGTGGAAAACCCTATACTGACTGGGTCGCTGTTTTTGTTTAATTCTGTTTTACTAATTCCATCTGCCTCATTCTGGCTACACTAAAGTATTACCCTGACTACCATAAATGTCTTGGGCAATAAACTATCCAAAACAATTAATAATAATAAATTATAAAAAATTCTATTAATCGATCCCCACAAACATTAATTAACGCATCAAAAGTATGATATTGTGCACTCAAACTGAATACGGCCTGAAAATGTGTCATTTTAACTATACTAGTACATTGTTTTAATTAATAGTAATTTATTTTTAGTTTATATTTCAATATAAATATGAAGACTGCCACCAATTCTTGTCAGACTCATTTTTAATTATTTCCCTATGGAATTATCATTTATCTGGTAGTAAATATTTAAATGCAATACAAAAATAGTTTAGTAGGACTGTCATCTTCGGATGCATCCATGATACTGGCCATTTTGATATTTTTGGATATTTTGACACATAGTCAAATGTGAGCCAGCTCTACTTCTAATGTTCTACAGATGGATCCAGCTGTGTGTACAGGGTGGGGAGGGGTGGTGGTGGGGTCTTCTTCCTGGCCCTTTTTTTTTATCCATTATAATTAGATCTTGAGTATCTCACTTTAGATCGATTCCTTTCAGTATTACATTTTAAAAACAATCTCTTTCCACCCACATTTCAAATTGTTTGGATCCATCACAGCTGTATGTACTATAGAAACCACCTATGATCCACTGGAACTTTTAAAGAGACCGTTACAGTCAGGCAAAGTCGAACATCGCTTCCTGGAAGGGTGTGGGGACGGCACATCCCCTGTCCAAAACGTGAGGGGTGGGATGGACAAAGCATCCATCAAGACAATACAAAACAATAATGATCCTGTATTAAAAAAAGGGTGGATGTGTCCCCTATGCTCTCCCTTAGGACTGAAGCCATTATAGACCCCATGTGTACTTGGTATATTGGCGCTAAGACCACATGTTTAAGTGTTACATTGATACAATAAAGAGAAATACAGGTAAAGATTATTATTTATGCCTTTTAATTTCCAATTTTCGAAGCAAAAAGTGGGGGGTGGATGGGTAATTACATAGGCGTCCCCCTGTCCAAAAAGTTTTGGATTAACGCCCATGCAGTGAGTTGTATTTTAGATACAAGTTGAAGTACAATGCAATTTTATTGAGACTGGACATACCTAAAGCATTTTTATTGATAAGTGGTTGTTATAAAGAGTGGCCGATATAGAAGGATCAACTGTACATGTATTTCAAGTATTAAACCACATCTGTTTACCAGAAAGACATAATGATTTGTAAATAATGTTTACCGATGTTGTCGATTCTCACCTCACGTCAAGACAATTAGCAAGGTCATTGTTGTTTAGTATCGTCTTGAACGTAGTAATGACAATACTTAATATCATTTTACCTCCTCTTACTTTGATCTGGTGTCCCACTGTGTTTGTACTGTACCACGATAAAGTTTTAGGATTCACAACGTGTTAAATGCCATACAAAGATTATTTTTGCTCAGCTGGCATTACCAAATTAACATGCATAAAAATGGAGAATAGGGAGAGAAAAAATATGGAGAAGAAGAAAAAAGTAGAGAAATAAACTTGAAAAGCAATACTTTTATTTGCAAAACACAACTACCTTAAATTTTAAAAAAGTTGAAAAAAAGAAGTAATAAAAATAAATAAAAAAGACAACTGTTTCAAAAATATATAGTTTTCTCCGGCCTAAGCACAATAATTAAAGAACAAATTGCGATAAAAAGATGAAAGCGAGAAACATGCGGCGGTAACGCATAGGTGTACAAATTGTTACTATCAGAAGAAATCAAATGCCGATATATTTCTGTCTGACTTCAAAGTAAATAAAAAAAAGATCAGAAAACAGGTTGAACGTTTTCTCTGTGAAACACCTTGAATAATCTCGGTTACTATAGTAACCCTGATATTTTCCACAATTTTCCACGTGAACTATTCATTTTAGCATCAAAGATACTGATTTTAGAAAAAATTGAATTTTCACCTATATCGTGAACATGTCAGAAAAAAGGTTAATTTACCAGGTTGTGAACATTTTATCAGAGATAAACCGGCATATTCTTTAATGACACACCCTGTCTGATGAA
>JAULBS010126783.1:0-13712 GCA_032355785.1 Symmetromphalus regularis
GCACAGGAACCTGAGTTGTGTGCCCAGGACAGCGTGCTTGAACCTTAATTGGATATAAGCACAAAAATAAATACAACAATAACAATTGTGGCAATAGCAGGTTTCATCTAAAGACCATGAGTCACAAAATACCATAAGTCTAACACCTAATAGAGGTGTTGTAAAACATTTCTTACCATTTCTCTTATGGATCCACAGGGTTTTATTACCTATGTTGCTAGGCTCCAATATTCAGAACATTTTCCTACCATTTCCTAACAGTTATGTCATTTTTAATTTCCAATTTAAGCGTAAATATTCCCAATCTCATTTAGGAACCCTGGGTAATTCTATAAATATATAACGTTAATTAATAAAATGTTTTCTTGCAGGTGGCCATCTTTAACCAGAACATGACCAATCTGATGAACATAACAGGAGAACAGGTAAGATATGGAGATAATGATGTATATATGTTTTAATGTTCTATTGCATGATTGTTCATGTTACAGAAAACTTGGATTCAAATGAACCTGGAGGGATTAGTTTAACTCAATATATTAGTGGTTTATTATATGTTTTATATAATATGCTGTCGACCATTTTGAATACTACATTCTACATGCATATTACCAAGCTTCTATTGACTTCTTTGTAGCAATAAAATAAAACAGTAACTTGTATAACTGACTGCATCCATTGTTGGATAATGTATGTGATCTTATCTTGCTTAGAATATTTTCTCATGACAGAGTCTGGTAATAGAGCACTGATTCATGATTAAATATTGGATTAACAACCCCCTAGCATGGCTATTAGAGGTCAAGCTATGTTTAAATTAAAAACATTATTCTAAATCACTGTAAAGAGTTGATCAAGAATATTGTAAACTATACAATATAGATAATAAATAATATAACAAATATCACTATGGTAAAAATCACAAACTCAACATAATTAAAAAATAATAAATTAAGGGTGATAAATAAATTTACTACAAAAACCTGTTTATTTTAAAAGAGAATAATGAGGTGTGGATGGAATCACACAATGCATACCATTATACTAAACCTGAGCACTGAGTGCCTGTACCAAATACTAACAATCGGCCGTCTATATTACTATTCTTGTTATTGGAAATTAACAATGCTTTGTTATTTTGTTTGATATTCTCTCCAGAATGCTCTATCCCAACAACATGTTAAAAACACATAGAAGAAATCCTCTGTGGCATGTTATTTGGTTATTTTCAAGAACAGCACAGAAGGTGTTTTGTTTTGGGTTTCTATTGTGTTAGCTGGACAGCTTGATTTTCTGTTTCACTGTTGTACACTGTCAAAGCAGAATTGTTTGTTATTATGTGGCATGGTTTTTAGACCACCCATTCTTTTCATGTTAAGTCTAAACATTTTGTTGTTGTCTGGTTTGAGATTTTATATTTTTTTCAAGATATTTTATTTTTCTCTTCAAGGTACCATTTGAATGTAATCATTTGTGAATGTAACTTAGCTGCAAGCTGAGTTGTGGAGAAATGTACATGTAGGCCCAATCTCCCTGTGTAGAACGATTGGCCTATTTCCCATTTTAACTATTTCCCATTTTAACTGGTATATCAGACACTTTTGTGTTTGATGTCCTGTATGTGGGAAAGTCCATATAAAAAATCCTTACTACCAATATATATATATTTTTAATTAGTTTCTTCTACAGACAATATGTGGTAATTATGTTTAACTCTTTGGAGTGGAGTGGAGGGGGTTTGTTAAATCATTATATATCTATGTTTAATATCTAATTGATTAAATGTTAATTAACAATGTGCTGGGATATAATTTATTTATTAAACAAACACTGCATTTCTTAATTTTAGAATCTTATGATGAAAACATATAACACTATAATACAATAATTTCATATTTTACAGTATATGTTTTGAAATAGGGTGAAAAAAAGATGTGTTAGAGCAGTTTTCACAAGCTGGTTATATAATAATAAATCATATTGCAGAAGGAAGACAGCCAAGACATTTAATTCTCTGGAATGTTTGTTGGAGGTTGGAACATAGTAAACAGTATGGGGAAATGCCAGCCATTGTAGCTGGCATGTTTGAATTTAGTGCAGGTCCTGCTGTCAAGTCTAGTTCTTATTCTCTACTCCATGCTAGGTGTAGATGCCAGATGAGCAGTTTGTTTGATCCTTAATGTCTACCTTGGATGTATTTGTGATTTATCTGTCATTTAAAGAAACTCTCCCTAGTTATAAGATATAATACATTTGTATGCCATTAAACAAAATTAGTTGGTAAGTATCGGCATAGAATGATTTTCTTTTATTTATAAAAAGAAATAAAAAATCCTTAGGGTTACAAATGTGCCATTACAGTTCAAAATTCATGACAAATGTAAAAATGGAACATTATTTTTGATCTATGCTGATTACCTTGACTGAGGTACATTTTGGATCACCACCTAACTTTTTGTTGAAATATATCCTTCCTCCATCTCTACATATTTTTGAAAGAAAAATGATACTAATATATCCATTTGTGGATGGTTTTCATTTCCAGGAATTCTATACTAAATAAAATGTTTATATTGTAGGTTGGTTCCAACCAGTGATCCACAACTGATTCATCAAAGGCCGTGGTATGTGCTGTCCTGTCTGTGGGACGGTGCATATAAAAGACCCCTAGCTGCTTATAGAAAAAGAGTAGCCCAGGTGGCGGCAGCGGGTTTCCTCTAAATACATATGTCAGAATGACCATGTGATTGACGTCCAATAGCTGATGATAAGATAAAAATCAATGTGCTCTGGAGGCGTCGTTAAATAAAACAAATTTTACTATGTGTTGGTTTACGCCACCGAATAGAGATACACAACTGGCTTATCAAAGGCCGTGGTTTGGGCTATCCTGTCTTTGTAGCACTCAGTCTCACTTGGAGCCGGTATCGAGATTAAAAAACCGTGTCTAGATTTACATTTGATCCCAGTACCTACCAGCTATCCAAAGATTTCGTAACTTTTCTTTTTTAAAAAGTTTTTATGAGGACTGCCACTTTGACTCATATCGAAGATCGCGATAGTTTTGGATAAATTGCGTGAACAATATGCATTTAACCTTTTGCACGAGTCGAAATAAGTGATAAGACTCTTGAGAGCGAGATACCAGAGGCAGGACTGGATTTATAAGGGGGCAAAGGGGTCAATTGCCCAGCCTCGTCCCCCATCGAAAGACTTCCTTTATTTAAAAAAAATGTAATAATTATAAAATTAATTCTATTGATTCATTTTAGTTCATTTTTTATTTGTCATGTATTTTAATTTCTGTCAGGAGGCCGGGCCCACCAAGGTCTAAATCCGGCCCTAACCAGAGGGCGACAAACCAGAGAGAATCCATGAACGCATATGTGCTGTCTATGATGACTGCCCCGTCGTATACTACAGTCAAAGATCCTTTGTGACTAGAGGATTTTAATGGAAACCCTATAATATAATTTTAATATGTTAAAGAAAAAAAACAATAAAGAAATTCCTTGGTTGTGAAGGGTCTCTATATAGTAGCGGACCCAGAGGGGGGACCAGGGGGTCCGGACCCCCCTCCCCCGCTTTTCTAGAAAAAAATATATTTTCCGATTGAAAGGACGTGAAAATTAACCATTTCCATCCAGTCCTATTTAAACATCAAATTTGGACCCACCCACCCCTTTCAGAAATCTTGCATCCGCGCCTGTCATAACAGTTCAAGCTTCAGGGGCCCAAAAATGTAGGTTCGTCATTGCGTTTAACCTCTTCATATAGACGTTTAATTGTGAAGAATGTTAATGAAACGGTAAGGACATACACACCGTACGCACAAATAGATAACTCGTTAAAGGTTGTATAACCATGAGAAGCAGAAGGAACGTTGTAAAAACATGTGCCACTACCGTTATCGTTTTCTGTCAGTCACACGAATACAATTGAGGTAATCATAAAGGAATCAAGATGGGTTTCTTCAACAGCGCTGTGCTACAGTCAACCTGTCAAAATATAGCAGGCTAATTTGTTCTATCCATGAGATAAAAGCATGTACAGATGTACTCTTTGGCGCTCAAAAGAAAACATGGTAACTGTTGCCTCCTTTTTCTTCTGATATAAGAGAACGGGCTTATCTCTGGTGTAATCCCTTCCATTGACGTGTGATGGTTCGGAGGTTCGATTTCTATCAGTGGACCAATTGGGCTATTTCTAAAGTGGTCAGGGGCGTATCCATGTGCATTTGTACATAATATTATTATTATATTATTCGAGCTATTTGTGGTCCTCAGTTGATACATGAAATCTATCCTATGTAACTGTCATAATAAGATCTTTGGATCGATCCTTCTCAGTGGACCCATTTGCAGTTTGGGCTATTTTTCGTTTCAACCAGTGGTTCACAACTGGTTCATCAAAGGCCGTGGTATGTGCTGTCCTGTCTGTGGGGCGGTGCATATAAAATACCTCTTGCTGCTTATCGGAAAGATTAATCTATGTGGAAGCAGCCGGTTTCCTCTAAAAGAAATATGTCAGAATGACCAGATGATTGACGTCCAATAGCCGATGATAAGACAAAAATTAATGTGCTCTAGAGGCGTCGTTAAATAAAACAAACTTTACTGTTGTTATAATCGAAATATTAGCTCTGCAGAGGAACAAAAGTCTATATGTGCTGTTCTATCTTTTGGAAATGTTTTAAAAAGATATATTTTTTATTGAAACTAGAAACCTACGTAGAGGCAGCGTTTTTGTTATGTTGATTAGGAGATATAATAGAATAACATGTATTTAATACCTTACAGATGTCGTCAAACTGTGTTACACGTGATGCTTCTGACATTTTACTTGGGAGTAGGCCCGTGCAAAGCTGGTAATAGGCCCAAGCCAGATGGGAAATGTATGTCCCCTTTTCAAACTGTTCATTAAGTATTCTTGTAATCAATGATAAATACATGGGGCAGTAGGCCCTTTAAAATTGTGGGCACATGCCAACAGGGTCACCTGCCCCCATCCCATTTGACCGGGCCTGCTTGGGGGCTAACATTCTTGCTTATAATACAAGACTCAAAATTGACTGGACGGTCATTCCATGTCAGATCAACGAATGGCCTCCACCACTCCGTCTTAGATTTTTGACGTTTGGTGTGGCAGATTTTTGACGTTTTGTGTGGCATTTTTTTAATGTGAAATTCCGCGACACTTTTGATTATCATTTTCAAAACTTCATAAACGTTGTAATAATTATCGCAAAGCTTTCAAATTTAGTATTTAAACTAATCAAACAATGTGGAATCCAAATTAAGTGTAAGATGTGTTGGGATGAAGTTGTGGTACCATATACAAACACGGTCATATCTCTAGGGGTATAGGTCACACATCTTCTTCAAATGTGTGCCATCAAACAGTAAAAATATCAGAGATGTGTTCTGTATACTTTGGATTTTATGATTTTTTGAAATGGTCTTCATAAGATCCACAATTGATCTGGTTATTGCATGTGAAATTCACGATGCACATGTATAAGTAACCCCTTCCAATATTAAAGATCTTTAAAATACCTTTGGATTCCTTTTCCAAGCATTTTTAATCTGTTTATGTTTTGATGTAACCTAACTTTAGAAATAGAACTTCAGTCATTTATATACCGTAGGAAATAATTAAAAATGTCAAGGGAAATAACATATTATCTCATGAGTTATTTCCCTTGACATAAATTATTTCCTATACTAAATGACTGAAGTTAGATTCCCCATTTTCTGATTAGTTTAAATACCAAATTTGAAAGCTCTGCGATAATTATTACAACGTTTATGAAGTTTTGAAAATGATAATCGAAAGTGTTGCGGAAATTCACATTAAAAAATGCCACAAATCTGACAAAAACACAAAACTTCAAACCTCTGCATTAACTTCTCTAGCTTTCACAGCTGAAGTAAAGAATAATTCAGTAAAATGAGACAAATCTTTCTAATAATTTTTTTTTTATCCAAAATGTGTTCCCATGACTAATTTTCATGGAACCAAAAAACAGTTTCCGATGGGTTCCCATGATCACCAGGCACGAACTGAAAAGGTGTTTTCCACAAAATTTGAAATCATATGGCGTGTATGAAGCTGAGAAGAGACATCATGACATGCACAATATAGATCATTATCTACAAGAATCCCGGTGCTTATTTTAAGGCCACATGGAAATGTTTTGGGGGACTGGTTGGAAATTTGGGGGGACTGGTTAATTTTCCCAGCTTACTGGCCTGGCTGGCCGGTATCTGAATAAGGTTAATGTACACCCTTGTATACATGATTGTATAATTATTAATCTAACAATTTGCTGAAGGGCTAGTAGGTACTTAAATATCAACAGCAGTGTGTCTGAGATGTAATGTGTTCAGAGAATTAATAGTGTCATGGTGTTCTTTCATAGTCATCTACAGAGAACCTTGTGACTTTAAACCTTGGTCATAACAGCATCACCAATGAGGGAATTCACAGGATAAAAGAAGGCTTGTTGAAAAGTAAATCATTGCTTCGTTTCGGACTTCAAGGTGTTAAAGTTACCTGTGAAGGTAGGTGGAGGTTAAAGGACATAACCTACTTTTTCCTGTGTTAAAGTGTTTCTAGTAAGACTGATTATATAAAATGTCTAGGTCTATTTATCCATCAAGTTGGTTAAAAGAATATCTTTATAGGTTAGAAGTCTGTAGTACCCAACATAGATCTTCAATATATTGTAAAAATGCAGTTACGTTTTATATGACATAACAGGAAATACATTTCCAATTTTACTAGCCATTTGGCAAAAATCTGAATACAAACCATATCTTTTGCATTACAAAATGCTATGTGATAACGCACATTTTGCGTCTTTGAAAAAGAGATTTATTTTATTTTCCAATAAAATATGAAAATATTTTATTGATAACAAAATTGTTAACTTAATTGAGTCTATTAATTACATTAATTAACTGTAATTCTCATTTTTATTTTCATTAACTAGGTGCTGTTGCACTTGCTGAATTTGTTGCTGACAGTCCACGACTTCTACGACTTGACTTGCGAGAAAATGAAATAAAGACCGCAGGTTTAATGGCACTGTCTCTGGCTTTGAGGGTGAATGAGACTGTCACAAGGATTGATCTAGACAAAGATACAAAGAAGGAATCAGTAAGTTATTCTGCTTGAAAAATAACCAATGCTTCAAAATGAATCTGGATTTGTTAAAAACAAGTTGAAAATATATTATCTGACTACAAGTGCATTTCTAGATTTAAATGTTTTGATATGTTTAATTCTGTTGAATTGTTATTGTCATGGTCATTTGGTGTTTAGCTTCATTTCGTTGAAATTTAAATTCTACTGTTCTAACAGCAATAACATTTGGCTCACAGTTGCACATACAAATGCTTATTTGAATACATAGGGTCAAACCTGGAAATAATTATTTTTGCTCGGCCACTCAGAATGTCCTATATTGATCAAAGTGGGCCAGTCTTTAAAGAAAAAAGATTTTATGATGCATGGTTTTATTATTTAATTAGTCCAATTTCTGCAATGTATACTAGTCAATTTTACACAGAAATATTGATTTTTTTTTTTTGTCTTCAATGAAAGTTAAAATGAGTGTTGAACAAAATTACTGATACGTTTTACTTTAATTCCAAGATTATTAAAAGTATTTGCAAACTGTATTAAGAAATACCTTGAATTCTAGGAAGTTTGATACTTGTTTGTTTATATATTTTTACTGTTGTGTGGAATTGTTGCATTTATATTTTTGTGAAATTTTGTTTACACTTTCAGAGAATAAAATAATATTGTGCATGTAGCTGCCTTTTTGATAAAAGTTGAAAATGTTAATTGATAAAATACCAAAACTGAGAAAATCTTCTGTATCTTGTGTCAGTCCAAAGAAATCTTTGAGGGAAATAATGTATTTTACAGTCTCCTTATGAAAACCTGATTTTTTCTTTCTTAATTCAGGGAATGAAAGACTATGCAGCACAGCAAAGACGACTTCACCATGAAATCATTACCTACATGGACCGCAACCAGAAGATTGCTCTTCAGCAGGAAGAAGCTCAAAGCCAGGAATCAATGAAACAAGTTGAAGATGAGATGTCTTCTTCTGAAAGACCAGTAGAACAGACAGAATCAGTAACAGAATCAGTATCTGATGAGCCTAGCACTGAGACAGACAATTACATTCCTTCAGCAGAGAAAATACAGAGACCAAAGCTGTTGTTTTCTCACGACAACACACCGCAGCAGACTTTAGAATCACCACATGAATTCCACCAACTTCCAGATGAAGACATTCCAACCAACACAAGTAGCGATACCAAATTGTCATTGCATTTGGGTCTCTCAGATGAGTCTAAACCATTCATAACCACTCCTCCTAATGAGCTTCTGCTCAGTCCACAATACACTCCACAGCTTACGGCTAAAAAAATCTTCTCTGTTAGTAAAGTGTCTGAGAACTCATCCTCATGTGTGTTGGGTTCTTCAGATAAGGATAATGTAACCAATGCCATCTCTCTGTGCCAGACCTTGGCTACTGAGACTGTCAATGAATACATTGAACTGATAGTCAGTGATGCGGTGCAAAGGATTGATGATGTGCCTACAGTGTCTGACCATGATGGTCATCCACAAAATGATCAGAGTTTACAGGATGATACAAACTGTGATACATTTTATTTTCTCACAGATGCTATGGGGGAATCATCTGTTAGTACTAGTAATAATGATGACAGCGAAACAAAATTACTTAAAGATAGCTTGACTTTAGGTTCTGATTCAGAAGTTTCTTCAGTTGATTTAAATCAACCTTGTAAAAAGACTTCACAACCCTCTGCTGATACCATTCATTCAGATGCTGTGCAATTTGATAATGGTGTAAATTCAAGCAAACATTCAGAAATGAAGGTTGTTGAAACAAGGCTAAAAGATGTTGAAACAAGATTAAAAGATGGTTGTGATATGCATGGATCAAACTGTGGGGAATCAACATCTGTATCAAACCTTTCCTTCATACATGGTTCTTTAGACAGTAAAGTTAATAGTCAGCCTGTGATTTGTTCTGACAATGACACACAGAGTAGTGTTATGAAAGAGGATGAAACTGGTATTTCAGAAAACATAAACTTCATATCTGTGGGTGATAAGAAAAATCCTTTTGAAGAAGTGAATGGTGAATTGGACACAGATGCAGTTGTTTCAAAGAGCAATACAGAGACAAATGTCAAAGAAGTCATTACAGGTGTAGCGTTCTTAGCAAATAATTCAACACAAAATGAAGATTCTTTGAAAAACAACTCTAAAACAGATTTGGGAATTGGTAACTATGAAAATGACCTGTGGCTGAAAGTTGACCCTTCTGAGTTGAGTCAACAATCGTATACTCCACAGACATCCACAGAAAACCAGCAGACAGAGAAACCAAACTTCCACAGCAATCTTTCAGTAAATGGTCTTGCTCGTGAACTGGCCAGTGTTCTTGATGCACTTGATGAACAAGCAGAAACATCATATGCTGGTGGTAAGTTAAGAGACTGCAAATGGTGATTCACAATCGTCAAATAAAGCCCAAACTGTACCATTTGTTACAGGAATGTTCACTGTCTCAGTCCATCCGTTGCAAATTTAATATTTAGGTAGTTCAAAAAAAGTCCTTTTTTCCAAAAGTCTAGAACACCAGTAGAAATAATTGTCTTCCTGGTTTATTCAGAAATACAGAATGCAGCAAAAGACTGACACAGGTTGTTGTTTTTTGATGGAGATTAAATAGGACTATAGACTTTTCAGGGTTTTTACACAGACCTGTTTCAACCACGGTCTTTGATAACCCAGTTGTAAACCACTCACCCTGGGTTAGAGCTGGTATTGAAATTAAAAATCCCATTCATTGACTGAGATTTGATACCAGTACCTACCATTTCTCTTCATCCAGGCATGCATTTGCTTTTCTAGTAATTAATGCTCTGCATCAGTAATCAAAAGGTTAATTTATTTTTTTCCTCTTTCTAACAAAATTTCATATTCTTAAACTGATTGTCATTTTGGTAGGTGCTTGTAAGCTTGAACCAAAAGTGTATACTCCCAAATTCCATAACCTGGATGCAGTTACTAATAAAACTAGTCTCAATTGTTATAATACTTATATATAATTTCCTAAAAAAGAGATTTCAAATTATTACTACCGCTAAGTATTGTTTTGGGGGCTGATTTTTTATTTCTTTGTGAAACTATGCTAAATTTCAATCAGAGCCATGGGCATCAAGTCAAATTTCAGAAATAAAATTACAAACATAAACACAAGTTATGTGCAGCTTAAGCTCAGACTTTAGGTTTGAGCCTTAAGACCAGACTTTAGGCCCTAATTTCTTTGACTGTTCAACCTCAATTCATAGTTCAATTAAAAAAATTAACCATGAATTAAGGTTGAGTCATCAACACAAAATAGGGCCTTTGTTTTATAAGCAAGGTTCTTTGTAAGATTATAAGAAGTATTTATTTTCCTTTCTTTAAAAAAATCCATCTTTGCCATTATTGATTTCATTGATTATTAAAGAAATCGCTGTGGATATATGGAACTTAAATGATGCTAATCACCCAGGCAAGTAAATATTTACTTATTCATTACACTTTACAGACACATTTTTCTAAATATTTTTCAAAGATATACATGTATAATACTGCTCAAAATCTTAAAGAATAAAACCAGTTTCTTGCAGATATCAAAAGACAGAAACGTTCGTGGATTTGATAAAACTGTGATGAACAGATTGTGTTCATGGATATATTCTGGTACCAATAAACAAAAGTTACGGTTTTTAACTTTTGAGTAGCTTTTGAATTTTTTATGAAATGACGGTAGTAAATAAATGACAGTAGTAAATTGAACTCCATGAAAAATCACTAGTCCCTATTACCGGTACTAGTTAAAACTGAGAAGACAGACCTGTACTTGGAAGCAATTCAAGGAACATGTTTAACATATTTTGAGCAGTATTATATATCTTTGAAAATTATTTAGAAAAATGTGTTTGTAATGAAGAAGTAAATATTTACTTGCCCGGGTGATTAGCATCATTTAAGTTCCATATATCCACAGCAATTTCTTCTCAAGTGGAGCATTCATTTGTATCTTTGTGTTATCAGTTTTAAATAAAATTGAGAAAATGTGTATATGGTGATTATTAACTCATTGTCTTGGTTTTTTCAGTTACCTTTGTATACATTTTACAGTTATAGTGTTAAAATGATTGATGCTTTTTTTCAGCATTGTTTGCTTCCCACTACTCTTAAATTGATCTGCAATGTTTTAAGTGTTTATTTCTTATTTTTTTACAACCAGTTGAATTAAGTTCACCTGATGAATTTGAAAAAGAACTAGATGCTATGTTGGCCAATGTTTATCAAAGTCGAAATACTTGGCCATTTTTGGGTAAGTATAGTACCAGTAATGAAAAATAATAGGTTCAGTTCTTTCTGTATGCTATTCTGTTCATTGTTGGCAAAGGAAAAGGTCACAGGTTATTTCATACTTTCATTTTATTGTTTATTTATTTGCGTATTGTAAATCATAAAATATTAGCAAAGAAGTTAACAACCTTTAGCAAAGACCAAATTAAGGCCTTTTGAGTGATACCAAAATTTAGCAATCACTTACATACAGGATTCAGTCCTTTTTCACGAATTTGAATTAGATTTGAGGAGTGAGCCTCGGTGGTTCAGCAGAAGAATGTTGGACGCTAAAGCTGAAGACAGTTGTTAAAAACCCATTGGATCACACTTGACTACATGTCAAAAGAACCAAATATTTGACATCCAGTAGCCAATGATTAATAAATCAATGTGCTCTAGTGGTGTCATTAAACAAAAACAAACAAAAATTGAAATTGATTTGATAACCTGCCATTTTGATAGCTTGGTAATGTATTATACCAACCCCTGAAATTAAGAAAATGTCCACAGCAAAATAAATGCTGTGGAGAAATAGTGTTCACAGCATTTTCCACGGCAATATTAGCATAGTATATTTTAATTTTAATAATAAGAAAAAAGTATACCTTGAAAAAATATATATATTTTAGTCCGCATACAAATTAAAGATAGAATATTGAATTTTTTTGTGTGTGAATTGTAGTTGTGGTAGAATGTATCTGAAAATTAGTAAACATTGTATACTCAACCAAAAAAGAAAGTATACACATTTTTTACAATATTTTTACTATAGCCTTCAAAGGTATATATTGGAAAACATATCAGCATTTCCCCTGACCACTTTTTTTTTTCGTTTGGTTCAACTGTCACGTGATCAACTGATGAAACTTGTAAATAGGTTTTTCGTCTGTAAAATCTGAAATATGTGGTTAATAAGTGCATTTTCACTCATTTATAGAGATACGGTATCCATGTTATTAAAAAAACAAACATTTTTAACAAATTAAATTAACAATTGAAAATGCCACACTTAAATTGAGCATCATATCGATTTTCAGAAGTTTGATTCCTAAAGTGACACTGTTGATGTAACATAATGTTTTACCGTTACCGTCGTAACCGTTTACATGCTAAAGAAACAAATAAACACTATACCAATCACAATTACTCGAATATTAACTGCGTATCTCACCTAGAACAGTGACAATACCTTATACTGTCTAGCATATTCACCAAATTTAAACCTCATGGGAATGAAGTGTATACAAACAATTACCACTGTAAACAAGCATATAAACAAATTTCAGCCGTTTTTTCTTTAAGATATGAAGCAACAAAATATCGCATATTTACCATGTTATCTTCCGTGCCTGTACTGATGCGGACGTGTGATTTAGGGAAGGATGCATGGTACCCAGGTATCAACAGTTGTATTGTACTCAAATTTCTTTTCATTCCTTAATATCAGCTAGATGTAATGCATATTTATTTAAATTATCTCACTTCTGTAGAGTGTATACTTTCTTTTTTGGTTGAGTATATGAATAGGATAATGTTGATAATTGTGAACAACCCCCTAAGCAAGGTGCTTTTAAATTACCATGATGATATTTAAAAATTAATGTTTGTTAAGGTCTCAGTAATTTTACTATTTTATGATTTACAGTACAAATGTTTTTTAAATTATTTATTGCTGGTGCATGTAGCAGGGTGATCTAATCTTTTTAATAAATTTACTATAATTAAAGATTAACACCCAATAGCCAGGTTTTTATTTTTTTGCTGGGGTGTTATTAAACATCTACATGATTTTTGTATTATCTTTAACAAGGTGGTACTACCTATAGTCTGTTTGCGCTACTTGGAACATGGTTTTTGACGAATAAAAAACAAAATATATCACTTACCTCATTAATGTTGATATTTTTCGAAATAACACAAATGTCCTATTTTTTGTGTAGGTTGGTCCATTGGTTCTACAATGTTTAAACGGCAGTCAAAAGTAATTTTTTTACATTTCGAGCCGGCGTTAATTTGAACACCATTTTGCAGATGTCAGACAAATCTATATATATTGGGGATGTTAGGTAATTATTTGTATAATGTATTTTTATGATACGCCGTTATTATTTTATAAATATATTTATTTTAACTTAATATAAATATCATATTTGCAAAACAATATTTATCAAAGCAAAAATGATGAACAAGATACGAATATTACCGGAAATGGCCGAAATGTTTCGAATGTTAAAAAGGACAGAGTT
>JAULBS010126794.1:0-13712 GCA_032355785.1 Symmetromphalus regularis
GACATTGGACCCGGGGGAGATGGGTCCGAACCAAATTGGATGTGGACCCGTATAAAAAATACTTCACCTCACCTCACTGGTATGGCACACTAAAAATGATCAAGATACATATTACTTATTTATAGGCTCATTAGCATATCTTCCTTACATCAATGATAATATTAAATTTAATAACTTTAATTATCAATATAGCAAAAGTTTGCTTTTTATTTATGTCAAGTTACTTATTATGTCTGATGAATATCTCACTATCAAAATGTGTTTAGATTTTACAAATACTTTTACAAAGGGGTTGTTTACAATCCTCAACATTTTCTTATTCATAAACTGTACACACAAGTGTGGAGGAAGGGTCAAGGCCAGCATACAAATTTAAATTTATAATTAAAATGTAAACTAAAATCCCACAAAATCAACATTTTGAACATCCTAATTTCGTAGTGACTCCCTTTTCCTACATATGAAATTAACGCATTAACATATGAAAAATAATGTTTTTTAAAAGAAATGTTCTGACAAATTAAACTCAAAAACTACAGCTGAGCACCATTATGTCTATCTTGCTTGAGTCAATATTTCGGTTGTATTGATATGGTTAGCCCGTCCCGGCCGAACAGTGTGTTAACTATTACATTTTTATTCATGATTAGTCGATGTTTGTCAATATTTCATTTGTGCTGATATATATATATGTTTTGGTCTCAACTTGGATTTTATACAGAAAAGTACCCGGAGGAGTCGATATTAATTTTATGAGTAGAAAAAAGAAGAAGTAATTACGTCGATGAATCGTGAGGATGTAACTGACCATCTAAAGATTTGTAAACAGTTTTGATTGGTAATTACTATTAACCTGCATGTGAAATCAATGACAGAAGTTATCCAAAACATAACAGAGTATTAAAGGGCCTCATCCATTTGGACTTACAATAGAACCAGTTATGTGTATGTTAGCAGATGCCCACCCTGATTGCTAAAGAATGAACTTGTGGCCTAGACAAATTCAGGACTGGTAGTGTGATTTCAGATCAAAGTAACATTAATCTGTCTTGGTCATTTAATTAATTTATTAATTAAGAATGAATCAGGTTCTCAGTGCTTATTTATGTACATGTACATTTTGTATCTAATTATTTTATTTTAGATTGAGCTTACATGAACTGTCCTTGTATTACATAAAATTTAATAAGGTGCTGTTACGTAACAAAAATAAATCAACGTTATCGTTGTTTGCCTATTTCACATTTGTTTGTTTATTTTTACATTTTTCTCTTGCATTTGATGGTAACAATATTTTTCTCAGGTCCCTTCATATTGATACAACGGTGCTTGATTATAATTAGTTAATTACATTAGTAATGTGATGAATGTAATCATTATGATGACATAAGGCAACCATTTATTAACATAACTGATCACACTGAAACAATTTTAAAAACGTTAATTTAAAAAAGAAATACATTAACAAACAGTAAGGTCAGTAAGATACAATATTTATAAAAATAAAATATTCTAGTACATAATTATATCATCAACATATCTTTATATTTATATGTGCTATATAAAAAAAAACCGTAACAACAGTCCATTACAGTGTGTAAATTAATGAACCTGTTATCACATAAATAAATTTAAAAAATAATAATAATCCCAGTAATATTGGACTCGTAATAAAAATATAATGAGTTATTTGGCAATTTGCTAAAATCTTCAAACTAATTAATATATATTGGGTCATTCACCAACTATGTAATGCTCGTGGGGAGAAGGTGCATTATAGAAAGCATTGTTTGCATTAAAAATATATGTTAAAAATAATTACATTGGGGGTGGAGGGGTGTAAATACAATTGACTGATGTTGCATTACAATAACTGTTAAATGGACGTTTTAAAGCAGGCTGTCAACTATCTTCATGATGTAGAATGATCACATCGGTTTCTGATTTGGTAAACAATTTTTAAAATCTCTACCACCTTACAGCATAATTATACAATCTACATTAAATTATTAAACTACATGCGTTTCTGGAAAAGAAAATAATTTTTAAAATCTCGACTACCTCTCAGCATACTGCATACAGTCTACATTAAATTATTAAACTACATGTATTTCAGATATAGTAAACAATTTTTAAAATATCTACTACTTCACAGAATATACAGTCTACATTAAATAACTAAATTACATGCATTCAGTTGATGATACGTTATCTTGTAGTATGTATATTTACCATTTACAGATTTTCCACAAGTCTGAGATATCAAAGTAATGCATTCATTACCTCTAATACCATATGTTACCTATTCTGGCTAAACCAGTCGCATGTCGCATGTACCTATTTTTAACTAGGCAGCTTTTAATGAAAAAAATCAGTACATGGTCGATTTTAAGATTTTAGCAAAAATGTGTGGGTTAATATTTATATTTTATAATCCATTTACTTTAAATGATGGCTTCTACCAGTAAAGTGCTGAAACCATACTTATGTGGGACCGTCTTGAAGCCAGATTGCCATGAATTGTCTGAAATTACCGTGAAAATGCCCAATTTTGAATGGATTTTCACCATATCTACTGGGGGAATCCTGTCACATGCGGTGTCAGTGTAAAGCTAAAACAGTAAACTTTGACATAATTACAAATAATTTTCTGATGATATTACCAGGGACGAATAAAAAGTCTCAATACATCATCAACAAAAGGGAAATTGTTGCTATGCTAGAGATTCCATGTTGGTTATGATTTCCCTGATTGCTGAATCAGCACATGTGATTGCTTTTGTGCAATGCATCCCAGGGTAAACTAATGGCTGTGCACGTCACATGGAAAAATATACTGTGTTTTGGAATTGTCAAGTTTCAAAGAGATTTCTTGAGTTTTGACTGTTTTTTTAAATAACCTTTGTGCACTGAAACTTATAACATGGAGCATTTAATAAGCAGAGAATGAATAGAAATGCTGAAAATCTATACAGAAAATAAAAACTGGAGAAAAAAGTGGGGTGGGGGGCTGATCCCCCAAACCCCCACCTGCCTGCATTATCATGTGACAGCAATACCCCTATTCCATGAATGATATCATAGTAACATCTCTAGGCCAAAATCTGTGACTTGAATGACATGTATAATGAGATAAACAGTCAAATCAAAGCAAAAACAAAGCTAAGAAAACTATTTTATGTTTCTGTTTCAAATATAGCACTTATCATGCCTGTAATTTTAATTACCTTTAACCTCATGATTAAGGCATTGTATTGCCCCTAATTAGTACCTGCAATTCATGTGAACTAACAATGATTTTATTCATAATAGTTCACCACATAACAAACTTTTGATCGACAAGCAAACTGAACAACAGGTCACAAGAAATATTAAGCTCTGTAATCCATTTCAGTTGTAAAGGATGTCATTTAGGGGTTATTTATTTCATTAATCACTCTCACAACAATATGAATTGTAAACATTTAAGATGACTACACCCATGCCTTTAGCTCATAAGAAAAACAAACAATGAGTACAGAAATTAAAATTGATTCTATCAGAGTTACTATTTAAAAAAGGTTTGTTGTATGTCATTATCCTTCAAAATGTCAAAATATTAATAATTCCTTAATACTATTGCAGTAATAACAATATGTCTCCTCAGCCCACTAGGTGGCGCAAACGTTCATTAAGATCTTTCTCTTGCTGAAGCAGTTCATTGGAATGTTTCTTGAAAGCACCAAATTCCTAAAAATAAATTTAAAACATTCTGAATCAACAATTTCTAGCATTATGCACATCATATTTAATATAGTGGTTGTTTTCTAAAATAGATATTAAAAATATTTAAACAGCATATCAAATCAAATTAATAAATCTATTTAAACTAGATTGATTTTATCCAAATCATCATGAAGTGTTCTGACTTGCAGACAATCACAGACTGATTCCATTTCCAAACATCAGTTGCATGCAGTTTGCTTAGGTCAGAGTTTTTTTAATTATTTATTTCAAAAACCTGCATTTTGCTAAATTAAAATAAAATTTAAAGTGAAAATTCACACTTATTTTATTTCTGCCAACTGTCCTGAAGGCTAGAGAAGAAAACAAGAAGAAGAAAAAACAACTGAATACTATATTTTAATTACCAAAGGCAATAAGGGTGCACTGCCCAAGGTTTAAACAAAAACATTAAATTTACACTTTGAAGTTGAATAAAAACATTTAATAGGGGGTGAATATAGAAGTATGCAGGAATATTTTATGAACAGTTAAATGAGTAAAACTGGTAAAATTAATTATATACCAAATTGTATATTCCCCTCCAAAATATGTTGAAACTTTTTTTTCCTCCCTCCTACCCTATTTTTTTTGGGGGGGGGCCTATGTTTGAGAAACAAAAAATAATTTTTAAAAATCTCTGGCCTTATCTGACTTAGAACAAAGATTTTAAGAAATTAAATAGGTCTTCGAGTATATAGTATTTGATAATAAATGTCAATTCACCAGATGTTTTTCATCCCTTATTCTAAACTGCAAATATCAAAAGTTTTAACATGAAAGAGGGAAAATTAAAATAAAATGTGGACAAAAATGGAATTTTATTTTTTATTCCATTTCTCCCAAAATACACAATGGCACATCTGTAATTCTAAAATTATAAGACATGTTAAATTTAATTCATTTGAATGTACCAAACAATTTCCTTATTTACATATACTGATTAATTTATGCTATTTAAATTTTATAATAAAATCATCAGACTAACATGGTACACTGAATTATAATTATACAAATTTAAAGAGGGACATTGTCACATGCAGATTGTAAGTTAATATTAATGTTACTTTTTGTAGTAAGAAGATTGGATAAACAAAAATTCATAGGTTGTATAAGTGAGTCACATTTTCCAAATTAATTGAATGGCTTAATTAATAAATGATTTATTTTGGTATATTTCTTAACATACTAAACATGCAAATCAGTATAAAATAAATAATACAAATAAACAGAAAGTTGTTATCAATCAAATAGGTACTACAAATGTCTATATTCACATGAATGTTATTGCTTAGTGCTGTAATGGTAGCAATATTATTATGTTATTAAATGGGTGTTTTCATACTGGCCTTGTTATTGTTCCAAGGATAGTTATATTAGCCCTAAGCCTATAGAGCCGGTCGATGGCCAATACAACTATCCATGGATCTATAACAAGGCTAATATGAAAACACCCATTTAATGACATATTTATTAATCACCTTTTAGTGTGCTATTTAAAAAAAAAAAAAAAAAATTATATATATTTTTTTAATGCTCTTAATTTTATGTTGTCTTTATGTGTTTATGTAAGGGAGTCAACACACATTATATGACAACAGGTGTAAACGATAATATGTTTAATTCAGAAATATTTCATTACTCGTTTTTAGCTTCTTTTTTTAAAATGCTGTTAAAATTTACTTACTATAAGTAACTGTTTATATATATCAAGTGCATGTTTACAGTGCAAATACAAGTGCCAAAATATTCTCACAATATATATTATTATATCATATGTGTAGTCAGTTGTATTGCTCAGTGCATGAAACAATTTAAAAATGAATTTACGAATGAAGCAAAATTGTGTTTCAATTTTGATATAACAGTAATGTAGTGCAGATTTTCAAAGTTGGGGAGGGCTAATTTTTATGGGTGTATAAAATATGTTGTGTAAAACTACTAACGCCTAAGTCATATTTTAAAATATTAACTCCCTTTATAGTGATTTTGGCATGTTTTTGGCTTATTACCTGAGACATTTTTAACCATGGAGTATCCAAATTATACAAAATAGAGCACTGATACAGAAAATTAAACTGCAATCATATTTTAAGATGATTTGACAATGTTTCATTTAATTGATTGTACATCATTACATGTGAACATACAAATTTATAAAGTGTAAACATAGAAGTTATACGTTGATGTTCCACTTATGTGTTGTGAAATACATAGTACATGAACAACAGTTGTAAGAAAAGTGAGGTCATGGTAGTCATGCTGTGCAAAATATAGGTGTATATATACCTCTGAATGAAACAAATATCCTTCGTAGCAAATAATAATAATAACTAATATAATTAAAATTTAATATAAAATATGTTAAAACTTAAATAGCTATACTATTCATTTGTTTATTTTACTGTAAGTTAAAATGAAATTAGAAGTATATACATTAGAGACATGAAAATTCTAGTAAAATATAACATTAAATAATCATATAATGATTCTGATTAAAAGTTTATAAAACTCAATTCAACCCATTAAAACAGAATAAATGTTCAAAATAGTCAAATACAACATACTAACTACAACCTGTTATTAGGGATAGAAATTAACTAAACAAATGGTCACAAAATGATATTATTCCCCCTCCCCTCCCGACTTATTAAAACTGTTTTCTTTTTGGTGTAAATAATTTCTTCACACATTCAAAGATATACTACCTAGTAGTTATTTTTTCCCTAAACAGATTTGTGTTCTCAAGATGGGCCACAAATTTGTATATGTCTGTCCCATGGTTACAATTAATAATGGGAAGACTAGTGATATTTTTTGGTGGGGTGTAGTAACTCTTAAAGACAATTATTCCCGCAGCTGAGTAAAAATATTCCTTAATTTCTACCTCTGGTTATATTCTAATCAACAATAAATGAAACTGTAAAAATAATACACTTACAAAAGTTAAATTAATGGATGTTATTAATTTATGTATATTATATGGAAAGACCAAAAATCCTAAAATTATAGAAGAAAAGAATTACCTTGACCATTTCATCATATTTATAATTTACATCAAATAATTCATCTTTCAGTCTGCGAACTTGCAAGTTGGAATTCACTGCTTCAGATTCTCTTCTGAAACAAATAATTGAAAAATGACATAAATTAATTTTTAAAAAATTTTAAATATAAAAACAAGAATATTGCAGAATTAACTTTATCAGCTTCGGTGTTATACACAACAAATAAATAATAAAAAACATAATTAAACTACATACAGTATTGCTAATTCATAACTCTTTTAACTTAAGATGTCAATACAAAAAACATATATTTTTCAGTCTATTAAATAACAACAAAGGACACAATGACAGCCATCACACATTATAGGGTTATCCATAAGGTATGTCACACCCAGGGAGAATCTATAGGTAAGCATAATGAACCAAAACATGGGGGTATCATCATTTGAATTAGTGTCCTAGCTAGATTTGATATTCAATATATGATGCTTTAGCATGAATGCATAGTATGACATGTTACATCTGAGATTTGACGTTGGCATTTTAACTTATAGCAGAGGTCCATATCTGGTTTATCAAAGGCAATGGTATGTAATGCCCTGTCTTTGAGAAAGTAAATATAAATGGTCCTTTCCAGTTAATCAGAAAGAGTAGCCTATGTGGCAGTAGTGGGTTTCCTCTAAATACCATAAATTGCACAACACCATATCTCTGACACCTAATAGTTGTTGAATAAACAATGTCATTAAACAAACAACCATTTCCTTTCAATATGTACGGCACTCTTTGGAGTTATAAGGTTACCACTTTAAAAACATTTTTATCGTAACATGCACAGGGAAAATGATTGATTCAAACATACACCTACCCTATAAAATCCACTGCTGTAAATCAGAAATAAACAAATAATGATCACAACCCATCTAGACCATTTACTATAATGTTATTACTAAAACTATTTAGTCAGTGATGTAATTAGATTTTAGGTTATATCACTGAATGTTGCACACACAAAATTGAAAAAATCTCAGCCTTTAGTAACACATCTTTACCTAAAATAAATAAATTAACATCATTCAACTTCATTTTGATAATATTGTACATTAACTGGTGTGTAAATAGTTACATATTTTATGGATGATCCCAAAGAAGATAAGATAATACCCTTACTACTAAATAATAAGTTCTTTTTGTTGAACTTACTCAAATTTGTCTTCCATATTTCTGACAGCTTTCTCCATATCTTCAACTCTCTTCTGCAGCTTCTTGTTCTCAGCTTGTTCTTTCTAAAATTGTTTTCAAATAAGTAGTCTTTTATTTATAAAAATTGATAAATTTAAAAGAATATTGTATTAAAAATATAAGGAATGTGTCAGTTCCATTTGCAAATACATTGAACACTTTGTAGAAGCCACATTAAAATAATTATTTATAAAAATTGGTAAACATTTACATAAGCTATCATTTCATAGTGGAATGACTACACTTGTTACGCATCACTCTTGCAAATTTAATTTGGAGTGGAAAATATGATCTCCTAAAATTTAACATGTCAAATCTGAAAATAATTAGGTTTGATCACTTAAGTCAAAATAACCACAAATCAATCAATTTATGCTGAACATTAAAAAACTGTTCCTGTCATAAAGTTACTACTGGACAATGTCCATTTTTAGTTCCTTAGTTCCTGAGATGCGTCTAGTACTACTAGAGCTAGTTAGATCTGTATTCTATTTCATTGTCACTCTTCTAGCGACATCCAGAATAAAATATCACTTCCTGTGTATGGAGAACTGTGTATGGAGAAGCCAAAAAAATTAATTTAAAAGAAAATTTATATCATGTAATAAGGGGGTTGGTCACTACTTTTTTAAACCCAGATATGTGTATGCTATTTTATGGAGTAAAAAAAAAGGAAAATTCTTAGGGGGCAACTTCCCCCCACTCCCCAAAGGGTACAGACCTGAACTTAATAATCTGTTGTATTACAAACCGTGATGATTTTGCCTCGTTGCATGGTGAGATCAAGTAACTCGTCTCTCTCTTTGGTCAACTGAGTAATTTTGCTGTTAGACTCAACTACAGCATTTTCATTGCTATCAGTTTGCATATGTAATTTGTGTGTGACACCTGAAAAAAGGTAGAAATTATAACAAAGAAACAAGAATTCCAGGAATCTCTGAAAAAAATTCCAATATTTTTTTTAAAATCCTTGATGTGTTCAGGTAATGCTAAAATAAGCACTTTCATTCCTATATTTAAAAGAAAATTCCAATATTTAAAAAAAATCATATCAGTTACAAGTACTCCCAAAAGTAATGTAGGAATCTCTACTTTCATAACATGAGACTGACAGTCTAACTATTTATATTTTATGTGTGTAGTATGTTACTAGAGATGTGCTAACAGAATGCATAACTAATTGTTCATCTAAAAATTATACAATTGCAAATGTTTTACAATCATGAGTTTTTATTAACTGTTTCCAAGTTTTGTGAAAAATAGGATCCTGGTTTTGTGAACCAGATTAATTCAAAAATAAATATGAATATAAAATATATGAAGTACTTTTCAAGCGCTCTTCTGATTCCTGTAACTTGTGTTGAAATGATTTTAATTCTGTTCTGTGGCTTTCCATCATCTTCTGAATGCTTCTTTTATAAGCATCTTCTTTTTCTCGCAACTCCTGTTGAAGTTGTCTGCAAAAAAAAAAGAAATCATATTCAATTCGTTAAATGTGAGAAAAATATAAAGCAGCCCAAACTATTCAAATTTAAAACAATATCTAAATTTGATTTTATTGTTCATACTTGTATAATTCCATTTTGTAAATACACATTTGTTATAAATACTTGGATTGGTCCAAATGACATCATGTGACTTAAAATAAACACATTCATAGATGCATGAACCTCAGTTTTGCACTATTATGGAATATACCGAAACTACTTTATGAATTATGTCAACAAAGGAATCACCAAGGAATTCTCCCAAGATTCTATTTTTAAACATCAAACGATGACGTCAAAATGACAAATGGGACTACCAATTTGTTTTGAGATTTTAAATTAGAAACTTTTTTTTTAACTATAATGAAATATTATCTTGGTCCTGTTTAATCTTACACATATTGTAACTGTCGACACATTTGCCTTCTTTCACAATTACAAAGCCAGTGAATACAACAGAAACATGTGATATACCGGTTTTATTTATCCCTGGTAACACTGAACATACTTTGTCGATGTAAAATCTGTCATCACATGGAATTTTAACACACTTAAAATTTGATATCTGTAATTTCAATTTTCAACAATGTAATGTGAAAACCCTTCATAAAATGGCGCACGTTCACAAATTTATAGTTAAAAATTCATACACCAACCACTTCACCACATGCACATTTTACTATACAAGAGTTCATTTTATGTGTTTATATTATTGTTTACATTCACTTAAATTAACTATTAAGGTCATTTGTTTATGTTAAATTATGAATGTGTTTGGCTGATATTGACATTTAATGCAATAATTTTGAAGAATCTGTATTTTTGTATATAAGAAACCGATCTTCTCATTCGGCTTTTGATGGGAAAAGCCGAACCTCAAGGAGTGCATTCCCTAAAGCTGTGTATGAATTTCGCATCAATGAAATAGTAAATAGCTGGACAAAAGAGTTTGATTATTATTTCAAAAAACTTTGTATTAATGATAAAGTTATACATTTGGAATTATAAGAATTGAACTTAACTTGATAATGTTAGATGTATGTACAGCGAAGCCATTCATATCAAAGTGTGTAAAGGGGTTTTGCAGTTCTTACTTCCATGAACCTCAAACATTATCAAGTTCAATTCATAAATAATAACACTGTTCATAGTTTTCTTCCATGTTCTTTGTTCTTGTTATCTAATGCATCATTCTTTTCACTAATTTATATTTCTGAAGGTTGTTTTAACCTAGAATGTAGTGTAAATACACTGTACACTTGGTAGACGTAGTATAGTTTTAGATGCTGCTTAAAAGGCTACCGAAACATGGCAGATTGTATTTTTCTATTTCACTATAATTGTCGAAATTCCAGAAAAATGCCTAACAACAGCATGTAAATGTCACTCATGTATGTGCATGTCAATCCATGTATGCACATGTCACTCCATGTATATGTCATGGTAGAAACTGGAATCCTGGTAGAATCTAATTGGTAGAGACTGGAATTCTACTTTCTACTGGTACAGTGGTAGAGAGTAGAATTCCAGTCTCTACTGGTATAGGTAATTTACAATACACAGTTGGCACCTACCCCCCCCCACTCCCTTCCTTCCTTACATACTATCTTTATTACATACTGAAAACTAGAAACTGTTCTCAACTTTTAATATTTCTGGGGGGTATTTGAATTTTTTAAAATTATTTTATTACTAAATAAATGCTTTAGTAATAAAATTTAAAAACAAGGCCAGGTGCCATTTTGTCTAATTTAGTGCCTTTTTCGCTTGGTGACATTTTCGCTATAAAACCCCTTTCGGGCATATTTGTTTTCTTTTGATAGATATGACTTTCTGTGTTACAAGATCTGGTACTATCATAATAAATCATACTAAAGTCAATAAAGTTAAAAAAAACTACGTATTGCATACAATTTTGGCAGAATTAATTATTTTCATAGTAAGGATTTTTGATTGGGAAACAAATTTTGTATTGTAAATAAGCTAAAAACCATGTTTTTGGCATATTTCAGGTGACCCCAATGCTGGAATCGTTTGGTTTCCACTTTTCTTGATGAACTGTAAGTGTAAATAACCATTTTTCATGAATTTTGTTTTCCTTGAGAAACCGATGCCCGCCTCTGTGCATTTAAATTGTATTATTTCACATGTTTAGCTCTATAAACAAATTTACTGCAAATGTAAACTGTTACGGTTGGTCGCTTATAACCTGATACAAGTACAAGACAAACCACATTTCTGGGAATCTGTTGACTGTCGCGCTATCTGAAATAGGGTTACCTCCACCTGTTCTAGCTAAGATGACACACTGTCACAAAGCTAGAGTGATCCAGTGTAGTAAACAAGAGTAAACAGCTCATAATCAGGCATGTATGTATGAAAATACTATGTCGCATGTATTATACATTGAACATACTACATATGTCTAACATTTTTTAATATATCGGTCAAACATATAGCGGGCATTTACTTTGTATACTCATTTGAAGTTAATGGAGGCACAATATATCATATGTGATGGCTTTAGTGAGAGTCTTGATGAAGATGTTGAATCCTTCACCTGCCTCAAAAGCTGTATCAGTACCTACTGCTCAAAACAACATATTAAGAAGCACCTGCCAAAACAGAAGAGTGAAGAAACATCAGCTGGCCAAGTCCAAAGCGATTGTAGAGGATAGCCATGTTTAGATTCTTCAGACACAGTCTCTTTCATGGGGAAGAATGTAACATAGAACGATGTGAAAAGAATCCAAGGCGATGGAGGAAAGCATATCAGTTTTCGCAGGTTCTGTTTCAAGTTAAACTTAAAGCCAACAGTGTCTACAATTACCCAAACCTCCACTACAAAAATTCATAAAAATTACCACTCACCGTGTAAAGGTAAATTTCTAAAATCATTGGTAATCACTGAGTGGTTATTTTTTATATACTATAGATCTTGAAATTAATTCGATCATGAATGGTATTAATGCAAAAAATATTAAGTCCATGTTATTCGCATTAATAATATGACTGCTGCACAAATGTGTGTTGCTTGGAGAGAGGCCACTCGCATTTATTTCATATTACATTTTACTAGTCTGACAATAGTCACATTAATTTTGGGACATGTTAATTTCTTGATTTACAGTATGTGGTATTTAACTTGGAGGTGTTAAAATTGCGCGTTAAAAATGACATCTATCGCTGGAGTATTCCAAAACAAGCACTACTGCCATTTCCCCATTTTCTTTTTTCCTATTAGTGATCTTATTAAATTATCCTTTTGACTACTTAATTAATTTTGACAAACGTCAGGTTGTGTGGGTATTTGTAAATTGCTTTCCTGTGCAGACATTATGAATGGAAAACTCAATAAAAACCTAAAATAACAGATGTGTATGGACTAAATATTATTATTATTATTTTTGTTTATTATAATTGTGGTTTCTGCAATATTTATTGCCACATTTTTGGGCTCAAAAATCAACAAAGACTGCCATTATAATTAGGAGTTGGCTATCTTCACCAACCATGTCATATTGGTCAAAGTTTGTGTACAAAGTGAAAATTAATTAAATTCCCTTCCATGTTACAATTTTTGTTTGTGAAAAAACGATAAAATAAACAATCAAAATACCAATCAGAAGTGGCTATTATGTCCTCAACGTGAGCACTTTTTTTCAAACTAAAATTCCCAAGAAAAACTATGAAACTTCCAAGAAGTAAATCAGCAATTTTGTAGGTTTTTTTTATGGAAAATTCTTTTAGGGGAGATAACTCCAATGTGCCCAGAAAATAAAGTAAAACACAAGTTTATTTTTTACGGTTAACTGTGGTTATAATAGTGTGTTGAAAATGTAACCTTCAGTGTCCAGAAGGTTAATAATCAATAACAAAACACATAACTTTATTGATGTTAATATTTAATAATTTTGAAACCTGAAAAATAAAAACAATGGGACACAAAATTCTGTTTAATTAAATGTTACATCACAACACCTTTTATGACAAACACCGTCACACCCTTTTTAAAATCCTGTATCATCCAAATAAAAGTAATTATGTGTAATAACTGTGCATTTTTACATTTAAAAAATAGTACAATCCAAGATCGTAACCAATTGGAACTCACAGCAAGCAATGTTTTCATTTTGTTTTGGAGTAGCAGATTAAATTGTGAAACAGACCAGGCCAGGTCTCCATGTATATATATATATATATATATATATAT
>JAULBS010126805.1:0-13711 GCA_032355785.1 Symmetromphalus regularis
CTACCTTGTTTACTACACTGGTTCTACCCAACTAAAGACACGTTCATACTAATGACCTTCAGTGATTAACAGGAAAGAACTAAGTGGTAATGTCCAGAAAGCGGGAAGCTAGAATGTTATATAAGAATAAATTATCATTCTTTCTCATATATCCTCCTACACCTACCTTGTTTACTACACTGGTTCTACCCAACTAAAGACACGTTCATACTAATGACCTTCAGTGATTAACAGGAAAGCACTAAGTGGTAATGTCCAGAAAGCGGGAAGCTAGAATGTTATATAAGAATAAATTATCCTTCTTTCTCATCTATCCTCCCACCACTACCTTGTTAACTACATTGGTTCTACCCATCTAAAGCCATGTTCATACTAATGACGTTTTATTATTAACAGAAAATACCAAGGGATCGTTATAAGAAAGTGAGAAGCTAGAATGTTACATAAGATCAAATTACCCTTCTCATCTATCCTCCAACCCTACCTTGTTAACTACACTGGCTCCTACCCTCTAAAGCCACGTTCATACTAACGACATTCTATGATTAATATGAAAGCACCCAGCGATCTTCACAAACCAGGAAGCTACAATATTACATGCGTTCAAATTACCTTGCGACTCAACATGGCAGAAATTTGTTTTTCAAAACTGAACCTTTCGAATAGCAGGAGGTCCGCGGGCGGTATTGTTCGTTAACGCTCTCAGCCACCATGTCGGCAACATTCGTTAATTAACAACTTCTTGTCCGCCACCATCTCCAAGAGTTTTCGGAGCAAATCAATCAACGGCTTTGACGGTGACGCGACGGCCTAGAAAAAGGTATTTGGAAGTAATCATAGCGATCAGCATAATGATAACCTGATATGTAGGCGATCGATAGAATTACCAGCATTAATTCAGACGTTGGTTGGTTGTATTTATTTTTGTGCTGATATCCAATTACCGTTCAAGCACGCTGTCCTGGGCACTCAACTCAGCTTCCTGTGTTGTCCGTCTAGGACAGAGGTTAGTGTTAGAAACAGATACGAAACCCGCTGCCGCCACATTAGGAAAATCTTGCAAACTAAAGTTTGTTTTATTTAACAACGCCTCTCGAGAACATTGATTTTAACCTTATCATAGGCTGTTAGTCCTCAAACGTATGGTCATTATGACATATTTATTTAGAGGAAACCCGCTGCCGCCAAATCGACTACTCTTTCCTATAAGCAGCAGGGATTTTTTTATATGCGCCGTCCTACAGACAGGACAGCACGTACCACGGCCTTTGGTGAACTAGCTGTGTGCTCACACTTTAAAAACATAATAGACGTATAAGCTCAGAAATGTCGACACCTATATAAGGGTGAGCGGGATGTAGCTCAAACGGTAGTGTGTCTGTCTGTGAACCGGTCGGTCGTCGGATCGATCCTTGCCAGTGGACCCATTTACAGTTTGGGTTATTTTCCATTCCACCAGTGATCCCAAATAAATAAATATGTCAGAATGACCATATGATTGACGTCGAATAGCCGATGATGAGATACAAATTAATGTGCTCTAGAGGCGTCGTTAAATAAAACACTTTTCTTTTCTTTTCCAATACGATAGATTTCTCTTAATCAAATCCAACAGACGACCTTGCCATTAATATAATAATATAAATAAATAAATAAATAGAGTTGTGAGAACACTTGATTGCGGAAATATTTTAATCTTTTTCTAAAAGTGTAGTTGTATTTGATTTGATAATAAATAATGTTACAAATAAATTAAAAATGAGACTTTACGTTGCTACTTTTCGATATAACACGAAGCGACGATGATGATGATGACGATGATAATAATAATAAATAAATAAAGTTGTGAGAACGCTTGATTGCGGAAACATTTTAATTTTTCTAAAGAGTGTAGTTGTATTTTATTGAATACTAAATAAAGTTGAAATTAAATTTAAAATGAGACTTTACGGCGCTGCTTTTCGGTATAACACGAAGCGACATTGATAACCTTTGTTCCGATATTTGCTGATGCAGCATTTCATACACATACCTTCTTTACATCTCGGTCTGACATTTGAGATCAAAGACACAAATAAAGCTACATATAATAATACGAAACAAGACTGCGTTCATGAGTGTATTTTGAGATGCATGTATATGGGGAATATATGGATGCAGATTTCGGCCAAAACAATAAATCACTACTTTTAGTACGGCGTTATAACGCAGTAATAGGGCATTGTAACGCCGTATTACAGCGTTATAACGCCCTATTACGACACTATAACTCCATATTACGTAGAATTATTTCAATAATGCGTTATAACGTCATAATAGTGCGGTAGATCGCCGTAATTGGGCGTTATTACGCCGTAAATTAGAGCTTTATAACGCCGTACATTATTTCAATAGTGTTTCATAACGCCGTAAATTATTTCATTAGTGAGTTATATCGCCATAATAATGCGTCAAATCGCCGTAATTCGGCGTTATAATGCAGTGTATTGCGATATAACGCCGTACTATAAAGTTGTAAGTTTGACGGAAACGAGCCACCGTAGGAATGGGATATAACTCGTAAAATATCACTATTTGAGCACACCTCCCGATAAAGGTTACATGATGGTTGATAACAAACAGACTCCTCTCTGTTCAAGTTTTCTTTTATTTTCTCCCCAAGAAAAATAGCAGAAGTCTCTGTGTTATTTGCTTTCCGTAAATTGTTAAGAACAAATATATATTTTTTTTTTCCCCTTTTTTTTGTACGATACAATTTGATAATACGGACACGTACTCTTCAGAGAATACCCGCTATATTTTCCCATTACCCGAATTTTTTATATACACATTCCCGCAGAGAGACTAACACATACCACGGCCTTTGATATACTATACTTCGCGTCACATCAGATTGGCACCATCCTTTTTAACAATAACTTTACTTCTAGAGACTAGAACAAAAAGGAAAATGGTTTGGGAAATTAAATTTATGCAAAATTTCAAGAAGATATACTGAATATTATTTTTAGCCGGTTTTTTAAAACTTTTCAGTTACGATTTTTGTTATAGTAGGAACTATAATATATAAACCAAAACGTTATGAAGTGAAATACTTTTGTGTATCATGTACACGTTGCAAAAGGTTTGAAAGGCAGTTGTTTGTCCTTTTAGCACTTATTTTTCGACTGAAAAACGCATGTGTTTTGATGTTCCATTTCCGGTGACGCGAAGTGTAGATGATTCGAGAAACTGCATGGTATTGGTAGCGGAATTCTAGAATCTTGACTACTTTTTCTTAGTCTTTACAGTGTTTTTGTAGTGATTCATGAATTCAGGTCCTCTTGATTGTGCCTATATATCCATTGGACTTTGTCTTGTGCATTGTCCATTTCTTTGAGCACAAGTCGTGGCTTATTTCAGAATTCGTACCCACGAGACCAACATCTGCAATTAAGGAAAGGTCCACGGCAAAATAAATGCTGTGGAGGAATAGTGTTCACGGCATTTTTTTACGGCAATTTAGTTTTCACACGTTTTCAACTCTGAAAAAAATGCTGAAATTAATTCTTTGTTTGGAAATTAATTAGTTCAGAGGAGAGTAACAGGTTTTAAAAAATTATGTTTCAAAAGGAAAACAAAACATGTATTAAAATATAACTGCAGTCGAGTTACCGGTAGCTATCGGTAATGTCCGTACGCTGATTTTTCTCGTCCGTAGATGACGTCACAGACGCCAAACGCTTACTGTCGAATGCTTTACTGTATGCATAAAAAGTTTGACATAAATATGTTTATAACTGGTCATAAACATCGAACATATTTATTCTATGTATTGTGTTCCGTGATGTAAATCAATACTCAACATATCCTAAACAATTAAACAAAGACGAAGCACGCGATAAGTCCATTTAATAAAGCTTTTTGTTGTTCACCTTCAAACGAATGACGGGCATCACTAGGTATATAATATCAAAATGAAAAAAATCAATTCGCTCTTCAACAAAACAAAAGTTAAAAGAGCCAGAAATCATATTGAAATAAACGATCAACTGATATCATACATTCAGGACTGGTTTTTTTTAACACTTTGTAAGCTGTATAAAGATTGGAAAAGTAAAGTAAAGTTTGTTTTATTTAACGACGCTTCTAGAGCACATTGATTTTTATCTTATCATTGGCTATTGGACGTCATACATATGGTCATTCTAACATATGTCTTTAGAGGAAACCCGCTGCTGCCACATAGGCTACTTCTTCCAATAAGCAGCAATGGATCTTTTATATGCACCGTTCCACAGACAGGACAGCACATACCACGGCCTTTGATGACCCAGTTGTGGACCACTGGTTGGAACAGCCATGCTTTGAACAACTGGGTCCTGATATATACAAAAGATGACCTAACTCTATATGATGAATATATGAAAAAAAAGAATACCTAACTCTGGGGAATAAATGAAAAAGAAGACCCAATTATATTGTGAATACATGTATATAATGATCTAATTTTATCACGTGCTAAGGATTTGGTTTTCAGAAATCTAACTAAGGATCCTTTGTCATCACGGCTTGATTGAGACATGACCACACATTTCAGATTTCTACATCTCAGATGTGTTCCATAGATTTTTTGTTACTTCATCAGGGAATATAGGGCAAAGTTTTATTGCATATATATCTCATTAATGGCCAATACAGTGCTTTACTTGTCGTTTGTAGAGATCGTAAGAATACTTGAAGACGTGCAAGCACTTCACAAATCAGTGGCTAAACATACCACCTCAGTGTGAATTACAAATGACAGTTAATTAGTGCATAGTTCAGATGTACTAGGATCTTCTGGGATGACTGTTTGCTATCAGTAAAGTTTGTTTTATTTAACGATGCCTCTAGAGTACATCGATTTTTATCTTATCATCGGCTATTGGATGTCAAACATATGGTCATTCTGACATATTTCTTAAGAGAAAACCTGCCTCCTCCAATTTTTCCGATAAGCAGTAAGGGGTCTTTTATAAATTATGTACGTTCCCTCAGACAGGACATCACATACCATGGCCTTTGATGAACAAGTTCTGGATCACTGATTGAAATTGAAAATATCCCAAACTGCAAATCCGTCTACTTGATAATATGGTTTGGTGTCATTAAACAAACTTTCCTGTCCTTCCTTGATGTTCATTGTAATTAAAGCATTGTAGAATGAAACTAATTAGTGGAAAGCTTGTGAAGTTATTGGTGAATTGGTTGTACTTATTTTCTTGCTTATATCCAATTAAGGTTCAAGCATGCTGTCCTAGGCACACAGCTCAACTTCCTGCACTGTCTGTTCAGAAGCAAGGGATCTTTTATATGCATTATCCCAGACAGGATAGCACATACTATGGCCTCTGATAAACCAGTTATGGACCACTGGTCCATGTAAGGGGTATTCACCTACCCAATGAGCCTTGCAGAGCACTCACTCTGGGTTGGAGCCAATACTAAGATTAAAACTCCAATACCTCGTCTGAGATTGGTTGGTTGGTTGTATTTATTTTTGGTGCTTATATCCAATTAAGGTTCAAGCAAACTGTCCTGGGCACACAACTCATGTTCCTGTGGTGTCTGTCTAGGACAGAGGTTAGTGTTAGTAGGACACATGAAACCCGCAGCTTTTCAATAAACAGCAAGGGATCTTTTATATGCATTATACCTCGGACAGAATAGCACATACTATTACCTTTGATAAACCAGTTGTGGACCACTAGTCGATGAAAGTAGTATTCTCCTACCCATTGAGCCTTGCAGAGCACCTATTCTGGGTTCGAGCCGATACTGAGATTAAAAATCCCATGCCTCGTCTCAGATTTTATCCCAGTATCTACCAGCCAAGAGTCTGGTAGCATAACCAATGCACTACCAGGACCGTTTGACCAGTTATTGATAATTCTACCATGACTTTGGAAAATACTGGATTCTGATTGGCTATATACTTTAAAAACTGGGTTTCAAATCACTGTTAATACAATTCTAATGTAATTAGGCCACTTTACTTGTGTTGTAATTTGAACTGGTATTTATAAGCAAACATGACATCACCATTCTGCTACCGGCCACAGTAGCTAAGTGGTTAAGCTATCGGACTCAAGGTTGGGAGGTACTGAGATCAAATCTCTGTTGATGCCTGGGATTTTAAATCTCAGTATCTGCTCCAACCCAGAGTGAGTGGGTAGGTGTATACCACTTACACCGACCAGTGGTCCACAACTGGTTTAACAAAGGCTGTCTGTGAGATAGTGCATATAAAAGATCCGTTGTTGTTTATTGAAAAGCAGCGGGTTTCGTGTCTCCTACTAACACTAACCTCTATCCTGGACAGACAGCACAGGAACCAGAGTTGTGTACCCAGGACAGCATGCTTGAACCTTAATTGGATAAAAGCATGAAAATAAAAATACAACCACCACAACCAATGATACACTAAACATACAGATGCTTAGTCAGTAATAAACCACTTTACAGTCATTCTATTTTCAACATGTTTTTTTTACATCTGTTAAACATTTAAATTAGTGTCTCACAAACATGTTTTGGCGGCCACTCCCTTGGCTCCCAGCCCACATCCCCAGTGCCACCCTCTTCCCCCCACACACATATACATAAACACACCTCTTTCTTTGTATTAAGTATACTGCAAAATAAAATAAAACCATAATTTTGTGTATCTCTTATGTTAATTCTATTCTTTGTAAAAGAAAAATGTTATTTAAGTGTTCAAGACTTAGATTTTGTTATATAGATTTCGTAAAAAAAAAAGAAAAAAAAAGTATTACTTTGTTCTGATGCTTCACTGCTACCATCCTACTACCCCCGCTTTACTCACCGCTCCCCTGGATAATTCCACTTTGGGAAACACTAATTTAAATGATCTGTATTTGAAAATTGTTTCTAATGCATTCGGTTTTAAATGTCACTTAGGGGTTTCAAATTCACAATAACTACCTCCAAACTTAAATCTGAATGTATTTATCTCCTAATTGATTTGTGTTAATGTTTTTTTAATAAAAATCTATAATATGACTGCGTTATTTTGTTGTTCAGTATCCTTAATGCATTGTTGAATGAGGATAATTTGCTGAAAGCTTTGCCAATAATTGGAAACTGATGTGTCGTGGTCTTTTGACGACATGGTTGGGCTTCAAATTGAAAACGTAACCAATGTTAGGCTTCTGTGACGTCAGCAGTTTTGTGTTTACAGGTTGTTCACCAGCATAGCATTAAATATACTCAACCAAAAAAGAATGTATGCATGTAATCAATAGTAATTTATTTCATAAACCAGATGACATTCATTTAAAGCAAGATTTTCATTACAGTTTAAAAAAAATTAAATTTTTGGTTTGTTTTGTTTAACGACAGCACTAGAGCACATTGATTTGTTAATCATCGGCTTTATTAGTTGTCAAACATTCGGTAATTCGGACATGTAGTCAAGTCTAAGCCAGCCTTCAACGGATTTTGAACCACTGTCTTCAATTTGAGAATCCGATGTCCTAACCCTGGACCATTGAGGCGCTACAGTTTGGGAGTGGGATCTAGATCAAACAGTAGCGTGTCTGCCTGTGAACCGGTCGGTCGTCGGATTGATACTTCTCAGTGGACCCATATGCTGTTTGGGCTATTTCACGTTCAAGCCAGTGGTCCACAACAACTGGTTTATCAAAGGCCGTGGTATATGCTGTCCTGTTTGTGGGACGGAGCATATAAAAGATCGGAAGGAGTAGCCTGTGTGGTGGCAGCAGGTTTCCTTAAATACATATGTAAGAATGACCATATGATTGACGTCCAATAGCCGATGATAAGATAAAAATCAATGTGCTCTAGAGGCGTCGTTAAATAAAACAAACTTTACAGTTTAAAATTAAACTTAATGGATTATTTACTGTTTTGGATAGTGGTCCAAAACTAACACATCAAAGGTTATGATATGGGCTATCCTGTCTGTGGGAAAGTTCAAAGACTTGTCATGTTCCAGCTAGTGGTCTATAACTGGCACCTCAGTGGTTATAATATCTGTTGTCCTGTCTTTGGTAAAGTGCAAAGGTCATATTCCAGCTAGTGGTCAACAACTGGCACCTCAAAGGTTATGATATGTACTGTACTGTCTAGTCTGTGAGATTATTGAGAGACTTGTTGAGCAAATAGTTGTTTTCAGTTAGTTTCTTTTACAAAAGATGAATTGCAATTTTCACTTGTTTGACACCATGTTCTGGGATGTTGTCTAACGAGGATTCCATTCCTTTAAGGATTGTTCACAAATGAAGAGTATTCTCGCAAAATTCACAAGTTCACCATTAGGATAAATGAAGGTAACCATATATAAACTACATAATGACATAATCTTCATTCTTCCTCTCTTTTTCTACCTTTTCTCCCCAGATCCAGTACCCTAGTCTTAAGACATTGGGCTCGGGTTCGACGTTCCCGAACCAAACTGGATGTGGGCATGGGTCAAAACTTAACCTGACGATAATCTTCATTACCAGTTAATCATTGCTACACTAGCTAGCAACCAGTCTCGCTGGCACGCTAGTTCAGCTCCAACGGTAGCGTGTCTGCCTGTCAATGAGTCTGTCGTCAGATCGATCCTTCTCAGTAGAACCATATGCAGTTTGGGCTATTTCCCGTTCCACAACAGGTTTATCAAAGGCCGTGGTATGTACAGTCATGTCTGTGGGACAGTGCATATAAAAGATACCTTGCTGCTTATCAGAAGGAGTAGCCTATATGGTGGCAGTGGGTTTCCTCTAAAGAGATGTCAGAATGACCATATGTATAACGTTCTATAGCCGATGATCAGATTAAAAATCAATGTGATCTAGAGGCGTTCTTAAATAAAACAAACTTTACTTTAAGCTGGTCAGATCTCATTTGAGGCATGGGATTTTTAATCCCAATATCCACTCCATCCCAGATTGATTTGGGTAGGTATAAGCCATTGACACCAACCAGTGATCCACAACTGGTTTGTCAGTCCTGTGTTGTTATGTCTGGAACAACACATAATAAAAGATCCCTTGCTGCTAATCGGAAAGAGGAGCCAATGTGGCAGAACCAGGTTTCCTCTAAAGACCATGAGTCACAAAATACCATATGTCTGACACCAATAGCCGCAGACTAAACAGTGTTCTGGGGTGTCGTTAAACAATCATTACTCTCCTTTGTACACTAGCCCTGGGTTTTTTTGGTTTTATCATCTAGTCTTTTGTCTTTCTCAGTGGGCTTATTTGCAGTTTGGGCTATTTTCTGTTCCAACCAGTGGTCCACAACTCATTCATCAAAGGCCAAGGTATGTTGTGTCCTGTCTGTGGAATGGTGCATATAAAAGACCCCTTGCTGCTTATCGGAAAAGAGTAGCCTACATGGCGGCAGCGGATTTCCTGTAAATACATATGTCAGAATGACCATATGATTGCTGTCCAATAGTCAATGATGAGATAAAAATCAATGTGCTCTAGAGGCGTCATTAAATAAAACAAACTTTACTTTTTACAAGTCTTTTGTATACACTGGAAATAGCAAAACATTTTTCTCAAGCTGACATCACTTGGACTTAGCAAGTTTTATGAAAACACTCATTTCTTGCTTATTCATATTCAGTGTGTATTAACTTTTTTATATCCCATGACCCCAACACATAATCTTCATTACCAGTTGATCAATGAATTACCAACATGAATACCTAATGAATCATTTCTTGTGACACTTACAAATCTTTATTTTTTTCAATTTGTTGAATTTATAAAGGATAATATTGATGATACAATCAAGATTTATTTATTTTTGCCAAAATGCTGGAAATAGATTTCCTTCAAAATGCCACCCATCAGTGGAGTCAAAGGGCTGCACGGAGCTAAGTGTGAAAATATCTAGTGTCTTGGGCAGCAATCACGGCTAATGAGGTTTGCCTCATTCTGCCTCTAGCTATTGGAAACTTTACTTTGAGTCTGTGTCCACAGTTCAATGTTGTAACACTGTTAATATGACCATGACTTACATAGAGGTTTGCAGTATAGTACAGAGTTGTTGATATTGTAATAACCATAATTCAACTTTTGTAGTAACATCATTAGAATGGTTTACCAGGGGATAAAATTCAAGATGGTGCCACATCAATTGTCACATATCCAACAAACAACATCTAATGATGTCTATTTTGTCGCCAAAATTGGATCGATTCTTCTCAGGGAACCCATTTTCAGTTTGGGCTATTTTCTGTTCCAACCAGTGGTCCACAACTGGTTCATCAAATGCTGTGGTATGAGCTGTCCTGTCTGTGGGACGGTTCATATAAAAGACCCCTTACTGTTTATTGGAAAGAATAGCCTATGTGGTGGCAGCGGATTTCTTCTAAATACATATGTCAGAATGATCATATGATTGATGTCCAGTAGCCGATGATAAGATGAAATACAATATGCTCTAGAGGCAAGTGGGTCCAGTGACACATTGTATTGTTATGCAGATCTGTTGATTTTGTAATAATCATATATCAGCATTTCTGTCCCATATGTAAAAATGCAAGTATAGAAGACGAGATAAGTTTTTATTAAGTGTCCATTGTATGAGGCTCTACGTTTTACTCTTTTCCAGAATACACAAATATGTTTTGCCAATTTTATGTGTTTTACAGATTTAGATAAATTATGTGTTTTAATGTCCCATCCAAATCTTACATTTTTAACTGTCAAAACCTGTTTTTATATTTTACAAAGAAGAAGATATTTTATATATGAATGATTTTATGGTAGCTTGTACATATGCATATTATAAGTATTGATTTGTTTGTTTTAATATTTTTAGGTTTAATACTTATATCATTTTATAACGTATAGTCTGTAGGCTTAATATTTAAAATATGTTTTGTTTTAGGTTTGATACTTCTATAGTTTTATATATGTATAGTCTCTCATAATTCCACAAGGAATGGCTTGTGTACTTTTATGTGTTTTTATTTCTGTTGTATTGTTATGTTGTGCACAAGTTGAGATGTAAATAAAATATATCTCTGTATGTTCGTCTGTCTGTATGTCTGTCTGTAATCACTGTCTCATTACCTGAGTGGCACCCAAGCGTAGTAATTACACTGCACCTTATAAACCTGTCAGATTTATGTTTTAGTTCACTCTAACCGGCTTCCGTGGCTATCGGACTTGTGGTACTGGGATCAAATCTCAGTAGAGGCATGGGATTTTTAATATCACTATCGGCTCCAACCCAGAGTGTGTGCCACGCAAGGCTCAGTGGTAGGAGAATATCACTTACACCGACCAGTGGTCCACAACTGGTTTATCAAAGGCAGTGGTATGCGCAATTCTGTCCGTGGGATAGTGCATATAAAAGATCCCTTGCTGTTTATCGATAAGAGTAGCCGCATTAGTGAAATAAGATTAAAAAGATCATCGACGTGTTATATCGTTGAATGACAATCTTCTATGTAGGTCTCAGAATTTGTTTTCTGACGTGACATTTAAAACGTGTATGTAACTGTTTTGAAAAAAAAATGTTTTATTTAACGATGCCTCTAGAGCACATTGATTTTTATCTTATCATCGGCTATTTAACGTTAAACGTATGGTCATTCAGACATATTTATTTAGAGGAAATCGGCTGCAGCCACATAGGCTACTTTTTCCGATAAGCAGCAAGGGATCTTTTATATGCACTGTTCCACAGACAGGACAAAATATATAACGACCTTTGATGAACCAGATGTGGACCGCTGGTTGGAGAGCAAAATAGCCCAAAACTTCAAATGGGTCCACTGGGAATGATCGATCCGACGACCGACCAATTCACAGGCGGACACGCTTCCGTTTGAGCAACATTCCGCTCAAAACGTGAATGTAACCGTTTTCAAAAACATAAACAATTACTGGATCCAATATTATTACCAAATAGAAATCAATATTGCACCAAAATTTATGTGTGTCCTCATAGCAAACATGATGAATGAAAACAAAAACTTTGATTACAATTAATAACAAAAAGACTCACCCAAATCTTGTAACTTCACAGTCGTAATAGCGATAACCGAGATAGCTGTTTTGCAGAAATTCATCAATCTTAAAAATAAACAATTTCACACAATGATAAATTTTATATTTTCAATGACAAACACAGTCCATACAAATATGCATTGGCTACTACAATATGTTTTAATATGTTATAATATCCTGAATATGTTACAATATTCTGAATATGTTGCAATATCCTGATTATGTTACAATATTCCTAAATGTGTTGCAATGTCCTGATTTGTTTACAGTATCCTGAATGTTATAGTATTCTGAAAATGTTACAATATCCTGAATGTGTTACAACATTCCTTGATGTGTTACGATATCCCTGAATGTGTTACACTATTCCTGAATGTCTTACAATATCCTGAATATATTACAGTATCCTGAATGTCTTACAACATGACTTTACATATTGATGGCCAACATGTTTACTTTGAGCAAAACATCAAACATATCAAACAAAATAGAGTTTTATTAATAGTTTTACAAATATCTGACATCACCACTGCGAAAAAGTCAGAACAGTGTAATTAAGTTTCCATGGAACATTAAAAAAAGAATGTAAAATTTTTTTTTTAAATATATTTAATTTGTGAATTACTTCGCTACATCTGTCATCTTTTAATTGGGACTCGTATCATACACATTAGTGGCGGATCCATAAAACCCATTTAATGATTTAATGTTTAAATAAAAAATTAATTAATTATAAATAAATAATAATAATAACAATAATTTTTAAAATGTTATTTAAATAGCAAAATTTAGAAGATGGGGAGGGGGTTGAAACAATTCTTGAAAACCAATGCGGAATGGAAAAAAAAAGTAGTTTGTTTTATTTAACGACCCCTCTAGAACACATTGATTTTTATCTTATCATTGGCTATCGGACGTCATACATATGGTAATTCTGACATATTTCTTTAGAGGAAAATTGCTGCCGCCACATAGGTTACTCTTTCCTATAACAGCAAGAGGTATTGTATATGCCCTGTCTCACATACAGGACATCACATACCACGGCCTTTGATGAACCAATTGCGGATCACTGATTGGAACGGAAAATAACCGAAACTACAAATGGGTCCACTGAGAAGGATTGATCCGACGATCTACCGGTTCTCTGGCAGACACTCTACCGTCTGAGCTACATCCCGCTCTTAATGCGGATTAGGAGCGGGATTAAATACTTACGTCTGCACAGAAAGGAATGGCGTGTCTGAGGAATGTGGACGAGTTGTGGTATTTGAGATTCTCAGTATACGTCAGATTGTAAACCTGTAGCGTCAAGTCGCTCTGAATTGCATCTATAAATAAACAAATAAACGCTCTTCAGATTAGTGTAAGTTACTATTACACAACATTTTTATTATACATTTTCTGGTTAACACGTTGACTGCCGACTACGAGTATATATGTAAACGTAAGTGTATCGGCCTCCGTGGCGCAATGGTTAAGCTATCGGACTCGAGGCTGGTAGGTACTGAGATCAAATCTCAGTCGAGGCTGGTAGGTACTGAGATCAAATCTCAGTCGAGGCATGGGATTTTTAATCTCCGTATAGGCTCCAACCCAGAATGAGTGTTGCGCAAGGCTCAGTGGGTAGGTGTATACCACTTACACCGACCAGTGTTCCACAACTGGTTTAACAAAGGACGTGGTAT
>JAULBS010126816.1:0-13710 GCA_032355785.1 Symmetromphalus regularis
TATTTGTGAATCATGACTATGAAATTAAGATGATTCTACTGTATATATATATATATATATATATATATATATATATATATATGCTTATGCAGAAATCAAAACGCCCTCAAAATGTTCAGGCCCACTTCCTTCAATAGTAAACACCCCGACCCACAGTATAACTACTATAAGTGCTGTGCCTCGAATATCTCATGTTTTTTTAATCTGTGGTTCAATGACACTCTTCACCTCTGTGGTTATCTAAATAATATGACTGCTTGCTATCCCTTGTCCAATTTTTTAATCACCCTCTTCTTTTTTTCACATTAATATTGGTAGGCTATGGCTTGTTTGTAAAAATGCCTTCCCATATATGTATGTACCATACAAAGACTGAACCATATAATTTACAATTTACACCCATACAAAGTTTTAAAAATGTAGCAGACAACAAAGTGGGCTGTCTAAACCAGGCTTATGTCAGATTTAAAATGCAAGTAAGATAGTTTTTCTAATGTTAAAAATCAATTTTCAAAAAAAATATCTACACTTGTATACATATATATTTAATTAGATCTTAACTTAATTTTTGACCCCTATTTCAGTATTAAATTTCTTACAACTATCATACTTCATTCACCCCTGAAAAATTGTGATTTTGTAACTAGTGCTCTCTTGTGTGTTTCAGTTATTACGACTGGTCAGAGCACTGGTACTTTTGTGAACAAGAGCACAGCATGGATCAAGTCCGGCGAAGAAGGTCGAGTTTGTTTGAAGTTGATCCACAGCCGAGATGTCAAAAAACAGAATCAAGAATGTCATCTTTTGCTTGTGAACCATTAGGTCCTGGTGCTTTAGAAGAATTACGTCAACAAAGAAAGGTTTTTTCTAACAAATGTTTTCTTTTTGTTACTCTTATTCTTGTTCAGATTTGTAAAAATAAGTAAGGCACAGAATAAAGCCACAATTTCAGATATATAATTATAATATAACAGAAGTTAAAAATATTTCAAAATGTCTTTACAATAAAATGTGACCTGTTCTATCAAAAATAAGTGCTTGTTGCTAACGTAATGTAAATTTATGTAAAAAAATTAAATTTATATGGAGTCATTCTGTAAAAACAAAAATGGTTTTGCACAAATACTTTATTTGAATGATATAAACACTAAAGACATCTAAGGTTTAACATATTATACAGACAGGCCAGTACGCAGGATTTTCTTTAGGGGGGTGCGTTTGTAAAGACCTGAATGTTTTATTTTAGTTTTTAACATTATTCTAGTAAATTAGCGTCAATCCAAATTTGCATTTACGAACCTCGACAGATTTAGGGGGGAGTGTGCACACACCCCTGCGTACGGGCCTGACAGATACATTTTAAGACATACACAGCACACGTTTTGGGTAACAAGTTCTAGACTGTGGCAGGAGGTCTGGAGAGTTCTATCATCCTGTTGTTAAACATTTCATAACAAGATTGACCTATTATAGGCGAGATGTGCCCTGGGCAGTCTAGGAGGATGAAAGAGTTCTCTAAGTCTGTTAGATATGTAAAGTCTGGACAGAAACTTATTTTATTGTATAGGATACTTCTTATGTGAGAGTTTGTGGGACATGTTGTCAGAAAATGTGTTTCGTCTTCTACGTCCAGATTACATAGTCTGCATAGTCTATCTTTTCTGTCAATGTCTCTATTTCTATTTTAAGTTTTGTGAGTGCTCGTTTGAAGTTGACGTTTATGAAATTTAGGTATTCCGCCATTTCATATTTGTCTTTTAATGTGTTTGAATATTTGAAGTTTTTCAAGTTTTGTAGTGAAATATTTGATGAAATTGTTGTTTAAATGCTCAGTTATGGTTTTTGTATTAGTTTTCATTGTTTTTGGTGTTCTTTAGTTTAACTGGGTCTACATTGTTGTTATCAAACATACATTTGCCGTGTCATGAAACTATTAAACCAGTGTTCCTTCAGATTTCCAAGAATCAAATTTCAAAGCATTTCCATGATTATGTGAAAAAAATTAATGACCTTTTTACACACAAATTTGTAAAAAATTAACAGATGTTTCACACTGCCATGAGCTAAAAATTAAAAAAATTAAAATCTGAAAAAAACTATAAAAAGACAGTTTATACTCTTTCAATGGTGAAAAACATGGTTTTCAAGGACTTAATGCATGAAAGAAGTGATCACTCGAACTCTGAAAGTAAAGTTTGTTTTATTTAACGAAGCCTCTAGAGCTCATTGATTTATATCTTATCTTCAGCTATTGGACGTCATTCTGACATGTCTTTAGTGGAAACCCACTGCTGCCTCATAGGCTACTCCTTCCGATAAGCAGCAAGGGATTTTTTATATGCACCGTTCCACAGACAGGACAGCACATACCACAGCCTTTGATAAACCAGTTGTGGACCACTGGTTGGAATGGAAAATACCCCCAAGTGCATATGGGTCCACTGAGAAGGATCAATCCAACGACCAACCTGTCCACAGGCAGACATGTTAAATAAAACAATATTTAACTTTCAAAATGCATGTCAAGAATCTTAATACTGGTTGAGGGGGGGGGTAAAAAAAATTACCTGATTTTATTTTGCATGATTGTTGAATGCTCCAAAGTAAAAAATCTTTAGTGGATATGACGACATTCTGTTACACAGTTGTAATATTTGACTCTTCATTGTGTGTTTCTAGGTACCACTTCTACCAGGTGACTCTGATCTCGATCAACTCAGTAGAATATTCCAGGTTCTCGGAACACCAACAGAGAAAGACTGGCCGGTATGTGTTGTCTGCCCAATCTCAGCATGAATGGACTATAAAATTTTGTCCATTGCATACCAATGTGTCTATGGAACGGCTCCTATTTATCTGTGTGAGCTCCTACAGGTCTATCAACCAACTAGATATCTTCGTTCTTCCAAGCAAAACCTATTGGCTGTCCCAGGATGGAAGCTTAAGACTTTGACTCCCGTTATTTTAGTGTGTCAGCTGTGAAGAAATGGAATGAACTACCAGACACTTAAAAATGCCCCAAATCTTTTATCTTTAAAAAAACTTCTTAAAACACATTTGTTTACTCAGTACTTTTAATCATTTAGTGTTTTTTTTTTATCTGCCCTCCCCCTCTTAAGCATTTATAATGACTCATATTTATGTTATTTTAATTTATTTTAATATCATCCTACACATTGTTTTACTATGTTATTGTTTTAACCATATCATTTATGTAATGGACTTTGAGTATACGTTAGTGTGGAGTTTAGAGCTTTATAAATGAAATTATTATTATTATTATTAATTTGAACTGGTCTGACACCACTGTTTAAAAACATCTTGACTGAAGTTTTTAATTATAAAAAATACAAGTAGAAGACACAGTGTATATTTTGATAAGTTTTCTGCCATAAGAATTTTTTTTTTTTTTAATATAGCTTATACCCCAACAGCCAATGTTTATCAAATAATATATAACTTGATGTTAACCTGTATGCCTGGATTTTATTGACTGTTCTGTTCAAAAAAAACTTATTTGTTTTGACAGGCCATGCAGTTCCTTCCCGACTATATCGCTTTCAAGAGCTACCCCGGACAGCCACTGCGGGAAATCTTCATTGCAGCCCATGATGACCTACTTGAACTGATGTCCAAGCTGCTGGCCATGGATCCCCTGAAGAGATGTACAGCAACCCAGGCAAGTGACTCACCCATCCCAGATGTATTCTGGTATCTGTAGAGATGGGGGGATGGGGTGGGGGGGTGGAGGCTAGGTCGGAGGTACGATTGGTTGTGGAATCAATCCTATGTACTGAATCATTCGGGCAATTTAAAAAATATATATTTTTAAGGATATAGGATATTTCACTTTTTCCCTAATTAGCTTTTGTTTACCAATAATTTAAGAGATGTTTATATATTTAGGATGTAGGATAGCTGTAGTGAATCCAGAAAATCCATTTACGTGGGCCCGTAAAGAATCCTCGGATTCTTTAACATTAAACAAAATTATAATTTAAAAAAACAAATTATAATTAAAAAAATAAAATCGCAAATTTTAGGGGTGTCCGGGTCGCTGCCCCCCCCTTTAGATCTGCCACTGGGTAGCTGTGAAGAATAAAGTATCATAAATTAAGATGCCAATAATTTTAAAAGTTAACTGTAATAGTGCTAGAATTTAATGCCCTGGCAGTCGCTAGTGAGTATTCGATTTTGTTAATCATTTCTAGATACTGCAAATCATGGAATTATTGCGTCCGTGCAGAAGTGCACAAAAATACATATTCTTATTAATGCGTCCGCAACATTTTTTTCAAATAAAAAAAATCGAAGTCCCCATCTAGTAAAAACTACCTTTGCTGTAATCATATTATTTTACTATTTTTAGTTTTATCTTTCATGTTGAAAACAGTCTATATTATAAATAGCATAAACAGACAGTATTTTCATAGCGGCAATGTTAGAGGCACTGATTTTCCACAATAACGAAAACATGGATGGAATTGTGGAAAAACTATCTGAAACGGAATTCCCGATTTTCTCTGAAAACATTATTACTCTTAATCAAATAGTGCAGTTTATTAAAATGGTTGATAATTGGCTACACTGATATCTGTACGCGTAATGCCAATTTATTATCATCAGTCATTTGGTTCGTATATTAGTACTTACTTCCGTTTTTTTTAAATCAAAACCGCACGTTTTTAAATTTATTTTTACTGCTCAAATTCTCCGACAGTTACGCGAGTTAAAGATTTATTACATATTTTAGTTCGATTTATTTATAAATATTCATCATCATTCAAAATGATGTTTTCATTTTACTTTTAAAAATTCTCCACTTCTATTATCTTTTATGAGAAAATAAAATGCGTCAATTAATTATTGTGTCTAAGCGTTTGTCACATTTATAGCATTAATTAGTTCCTCCCATTAATTTCATGATTTACAGTATTTTATTTTTAATAATTATAGGCTTTACAGATGCCATACTTTAGTAACAAACCACCACCGACCCCAGGAACAAAACTACCTCGTCCCGGTTCTTACAAAGTCTCCAACGATCAAGAAATAAAAAAAGCTGGGATGAAGAGGAAACAACAGACAGAATCAGGTATAGAAGTTTAACTGACATCAGAAATTTCCACTCTCAGATAATAATATTAACTCTCGGTAGAGTAAAGTTTGTTTTATTTAACGATGCCTCTAGAGCACATTGATTTTTATCTTATCATCGGCTATTGAACGTCAAATATATAAAGTAAAATTTGTTTTATTTAATGATGCCTCTAGAGCACATTGATTTTTTATCTTAAAAATAAAGTTTGTTTTATTTACTGACGTCTCTAGAGCACATTGATTTTTATCTTATCATCGGCTATTGGACGTTAATCATATAAAGTAAAGTTTGTTTTATTTAATGACGCCTCTAGAGCACATTGATTTTTTATCTTAAAAGTAAAGTTTGTTTTATTTACTGACGTCTCTAGAGCACATTGATTTTTATCTTATCATCGGCTATTGAATGCCAATCATATCATTTAGATACCGTGTTTTGCGACTCATGGTCTTTTAGAGGAAACCCACTGCTGCCACACAGGCTACTATATCAGATTAACAGTAAGGGATCTTTTATATGCAATATTCCACACACATGATATCACATACCATAAACCAGTTGTGGATCACTTGTCGGTGTAAGTGAGCATTGCAAAGCACTCACACTGGGTTGGAGTCGGTATTGAGATTAAAAATGTCATGCCTCGACTGAGATTTGATCCCTGTACCTACCGGATGTTAGTGACCGTTTAACCACTGCTCCACCAGAGCCAGTCTCATTACATAGTAGACTCACGGTCTTTTCTATTACTTAATATTCATTTATTGTCTTATTTATGTGCAGGAGCGGGATGTAGCTCAAATGGTAGCGTGTCTGCCTATGAACTGGTCGGTCGTCGGATCGATCCTTCTACGGGAACCCATTTGCAGTTCGGGCTATTTTTCCACTCCAACTAATGATCCACAACTGGTTCATCATAGGCCATAGTATATGCTGTTCTGTCTGTGGGACGGTGCATATGAAAAAAAACCTTGCTGCTTATTGGAAAGAATAGCTTTTGTGGTGACAGTGGGTTTCCTCTAAAGAAATATGTCAGAATGACCATATCTGTCAGAATGACCATATGATTGACGTCCAACAGCCGATGATAAGTCAAAAAACAATGTGCTCTAGAGGCGTCGTTAAATATAACAAACTTTACTTTTTATTATTTATGTGAACATAAAAGGTTGCAGATAAAGACAAAGGACAAAATATTTTTATTTATTTCTAACCAGTATTGCTAAAATAATTTTTTAAGATTTTGCCAATTTATAAATTTTTAGTTTTATAATCCATAAAAGGGGTGATTTTTATTTTTAATAGGGATTGGTAAAATCCTTAAGCGAGTGGAATTATTCCTTGTTCTAATCCTGTAGGTGCAAACATTTTATGCTTTGTAGCATTTATTGTTTGTAGAATAACCTCGGTTCTCAAGGATACTAACATATAAAAACATTTTTTTTTTTAATAGGTGGTCTTGCCAAGAAGCTTGTATTTTGATGTCACTGTTCTAAAACAGAATATCAGTTACCATGGTAATGATATGCAAGATTACTAATACAGAAAAGTGCATGGCAGCATTTTATCTTGAATCTTTGCTAAAGTGCCAAGCTTAGCACAGGGTAGTCTTGGTCATCAAGAGAAATAATGAAACTTGAGTGACTCAAGATATGAAGGCTACGTCAGGCAGAAATACGGTTCTGACTTCACCGAAGATAGGTGAATGTTTTCAACTTTTCTGTGGAAACATTGTGGAATTTGCTGCTTCAGAACCAAAAGGGTGTAAGTTGGGGTAGCAGATAACGGAGAAAAGGGACAAAAAATGTTTCTCACCTTACAGGGGCATTGGAATGAAATTCACATTGGGGAGGCAGCTCCCGTTTCTGAACATCAGAATTAGCCAGTGAATAATTCAACGATGAATAAGGAACATATTTATGACAAATATTGGGGGCCAACAGCCTCCCAAGCCCCTCGGCTCCACACCTGCCTTTGACACAAATTTTATGTGGGATATCTTTTGATTTCAAGATAAATGTGGGATAGCTTCAGAAACCCTTTGTGCACCAGATGCAGCTCTCCTAGGGGCATTCAGTGATACCAGTAAATGTCAAACTCGGACTTACACACTTTTGGTTCTGAAGCAGCGAATCATAAAGAGAAAGGTTAGATAGTGGCTCATGTCAAGAAAAGCTGATTCTTTTACTTCCATTTTCTTCATATCTGATTGCGCAGATAGTGAATTGTTTTGTTTCTCAGATATAAAAATATGTGGCCAATAAGATATGATTGTTTAAACGCATACTCCCACGGACTCCAGACCTAATTATGCTGGGGGGTCGTTAAACAACCAATCAATCAATCAACCAGACCTAATTAATTTCCAAACAAAGAATTAATTTTAAATATAAACATTTGATTTGTCCATAGAAATATTTCATTCAACTACTTACACAACCACCGCATCTCGCTTATTATCAATATTTTAAAAATAATAATTGAATTATGGTAACGAACCATAAACCATAAACTCGACATGGAATTCCCTATACCATGGTTCAGGTAAAACTTCTTGCGTGATATAAAAGCAAGATCTAGTATAACAAATGCATGTAAGTTTCATTCGTAATCAATATTTTGAATACAAAGCTCGTTAAATTCCGTGGAAATATGCCTTTAAATCATCACTAAATTGTAATAATGATTGGAAAATTGTGATTTCAACATCCTTAATAAATTAAATGAAAAAAGGAGAACATCAGTTTTAAACAAATATAGACAATTGGGAATGACATCAGAATATTTCAGTGTATTGTTAAACCTGTATTTTAGCTAAAAAGATGGAATCTATTTAAGAGGATTTCAGAAACAGACACAAGGGATTTCAGTGCTTTAAAACCCCTCCATCACGCCTTTTTCATATTATAATTTGATGTTTGTAACTCGATCCCCACAAATTTAAAATCCTTAAAACATTTTTTAGAACTGCCTTCCAAAATTTCTCTATCCATCATTGCATTGTAATATATTACAGGCATTTTCATTGGTTGACTTTCATGACGGTACCACAGCATTTTGTCTCATGAAAGAAAGTCTACATTTATGGTTGTGCTACCAGTGTGTGTCACTGACAAAGACACCATGTCATGTTACTCAAAAAAAAAAAAAAATCATACTTTTTTTAATTATATTATTTCATGGGCGTAAATCAATTTATGGACAGGCTGGACACCTATGTAATTATCCCCCCCTCCTCACTTTTTGCTTCGAAAAACTGAAATTAAAATGCCTAAATAATAATCTTTACTAGTATTTCTTTATTGTATCAATGTAACACTTAACCATGTCGTTTTGGCGCAGATATAGTCATACCGAAGTACACAAGGGGTCTATAATGGCGTCAAACCTGGGGGAGAGGGCAGCGGGATGGTCCGCCCCTTTTTTTGGACTGGGTGGAAGTTCTGACCCCCACCCACTTTCAGGAACGGATTTTCGCCCTTGCCTTTGAAGTGATATTATAATGTGTTGAATAACAAGATATTTTAGTTACAAAACAAGAAAATATATTTCTGCTGTTAACTTCTCATAACGTTTTATTTTATGTTTCTATGAGGACTGCCACTTTAGCAGTTGTGAATAGGGGGCGCAACTGCTGTGACGCTAAACGTATAGGGCATGTGAAGTAATGTCGGTTAGAGTTTTACAAGAAAAATGTTCATTGCTTACCCATGTTTAGGCTACGACCGAAGATTTTGATATTAGCCATTTTAGATTTAAATGAGGTCACGCTAAATGTGTCAAATAGGCATATAAACAATACCACAACAGTCAATACAGTCAGCATTGCTACTGAAATATTTGGAATGATCTATTATACATTCCAGGGGCGGCAATTTTCTGTATAAAAGTAACAGTTCTTCGGACGCACGGCTTGGTTGCCTTTGGCAGTCTTCAGGAGCGGTTCCAGCAATTGTGAATAGAGGGGCACAACTTTGGAGAAGTGCTTATGGAACTTGTAATTGCTGCGTTGGCCTGTACTTGCGCTTATGGTTTTACAAGACAAATATTTATTGCCCGAAAATTAGGTGGGGGGTGTGTTCGGGGAGACCCCCCAAAGAAACCGCGCATGATTTTGAGCCGTACCACTGTTTTTTTTTTACAATTTGCCACCGCTGTATTCTATATTAAAACATTTGTCTCAAATGATGTTATTTCAATGGGTGTTCCCATTTTTTTTTTTTTCAGAAATAAATTTTAATTCAATATGATTGAAGTGGCAGTTCTCATAAGAATGTAAAAGTGACGAGAACTCTTGCTTGCGGAAACATTAATTTTTAAGTATGTGCTTGTATTTAATCATAAATAAATAACAGTATTTGTGTGGGTTCTTAACTTATGGGACACTTTATAGCAGGTGCGGTTCCATGGGGGGATGCACCCAGCGCAGGCCCCCCAAATTTTCGGGCAATGAACATCTTTCTTGTAAAACTCCCCGTCCGGGCTTCGCACTTTCGGCGTTCGCAAGATCGGACTTCGCCCTCCAAAGTCGTCCCCCCATTCACAATTGCTGGAACTGCCCCTGCTTTATAGTATACCTTTAAACAGTTTTTCACAATGCATTCATTTGTTACCTCATAATTGTTAATTTATTTTATTTACAATAAAGTGATATTTTGTTACAGTGGCTTTGTGTTCATTCTTGTTTGAGAGGAGGATTTATTATTTTTTGCGTGTTGGCGTTTGACTCAATAAATAACATAAGATGTAAGGTTTATTCCCCAATTAAATCTTAAAGTACTTGGGAGATTCCTCCAAGACAATAAATAAACACTGTCGCTGGCGTTATCTTAAGGAAACCCAGGGCAGCAATGGTTTGTTAGTATTGGTCAAGCTGTAACATGATAGCAGTGAGATTGTCTCGAGTGAAAGTTCAATGAGAGAGAGTTCAATATCTGGAAAGCGAGGAAGGTGTTTGTGGCCACCTCTCAATGATCCTGAAATACCAAATCTCTACATTAAACGTGTGAATTGGAATCCATTTTATGTGCATGAGACATAGTGCACTCGGTCACATGAAGAAAACTGTTTCTGAAGATTAAAAGTGAAACCACCTCATCGTAGTCGGTACAAGTAGCTGATATGGTGCTATGTTCATCTAATACAGAAGAGAATCGAAGTTTAGTAAATATGTCGGAGATCTCCGACAGCCAAGCAGACAGAATGGCAGTGAGAGTGAGTGGTTGTTTGGTTGGTTGTATTTATTTTCGTGCTTATATCTAAGGTTCAAGCACGCTTTCCTTGGGCACACAACTCGGGTTCCTGTGCAGTCTGTCCAGGACAGAGGTTAGTGTTAGTACGAGACACGAAACCCGCTGCTTTTCTATAAAAGAGCAAGGGTTCTTTTATATGCACTATCCCACAGACAGAATAGCACATACCACGGCCTTTGTTAAACCAGTTATGGACCACTGGTCGGTGTACGTGGTATACATCTACCCACTAAGCATTGCGGAGCACTCACTCTGGGTTGGAGCCGATACTGAGATTAAAAATCCCATACCTCGACAGATTTGATCTCAGTACCTACCACCCTCGAGTCCGATAACTTAACCACTGCACCACGAATGCCTGTGATAGTGTGTGTGTGTGTGTGCCACGCTAAAGGGAACGAACACTGTTCTCAGCTGTTCTCTTAAGTCAATTGTTCTGTTAAGTCTCAGCTGTTCTCTCACGTCTCAACTGTTCTCTTAAGTCTCGGCTGTTCTCTTAAGTCTCGGCTGTTCTCTTTAGTCTCAGCTGTTCTCTTAAGTCTCAGCTGTCCTCTTAAGTCAACTGTTCTCTTAAGTCTCAGCTGTCCTCTTACGTCTCAACTGTTCTCTTTAGTCTCAGCTGTTCTCTTACGTCACAACTGTTCTCTTAAGTCTCAACTGTTCTCTTAAGTCTCAGCAGTCCTCTTACGTCTCAACTGTTCTCTTAAGTCTCAACTGTTCTCTTTAGTCTCAGCTGTCCTCTTAAGTCTCAACTGTTCTCTTAAGTCTCAGCTGTCCTCTTACGTCTCAACTGTTCTCTTAAGTCTCAGCTGTTCTCTTAAGTCTCAGCTGTCCTCTTACGTCTCAACTGTTCTCTTAAGTCTCAGCTGTCCTCTTACGTCTCAACTGTTCTCTTAAGTCTCAGCTGTCCTTTAGTCTCAGCTGTCCTCTTAAGTCTCAACTGTTCTCTTTAGTCTCAGCTGTTATCTTTAGTCTTAGCTGTTCTCTTACGTCTCAACTGTTCTCTTAAGTCTCAGCTGTTCTCTTTAGTCTCAGCTGTTCTCTTAAGTATCAGCTGTCCTCTAGTCTCAGCTGTCCTCTTAAGTCTCAACTGTTCTCTTTAGTCTCAGCTGTTATCTTTAGTCTTAGCTGTTCTCTGAAGTCTGTTTCGTAGGTTAGCCACATTGATCCGGTGGTAAGACATCGGACTTTCAGGTTGACGACAGCGGTTCAAAACCAGTTAGAGGCTAGCTCACTCTTTCACATATAGGCTAAGCGCAAAAATGGTCAAATGTCTCAGCTGGTGTGCAGGGATTTGGTGATGCCTGGGGCGAACTCCTTCATTGTATGTCCTCAAGACTCAAGTATAGGGCCTCATTTTAACTTTACTCTGTGATTGGATGCCGGCCCCCAACCGAAATGAACGCCACTTTTTGCTTAGAAAAACTGAAAATTTCGATGAAATTAAAATTAAAATGTCTAAATAATAATTTTTACCAGTATTTCTCTTTATTGTATCACTATAACACTTTAAACCATGTCGTCTTAGCGCAAATATACCGAAGTACACAAGTGGTCTAATGGAGGGGGATGTGGGAGGGAGGGGGGGTGTAGCGGGATGGTCCGTCCCCCCAATTTTTGAACAAGGGTGTGTTCTGTCCCCTCCCCCCACTTTCAGGAGCGGATTTTCGCCCTTAGATAAAACCATCTCACAAGCAGCAATGACATCTGCCATAAATGTCTATATACCACAATTAATTACAGATACGTTACCTGGCTGTCCAATGATTTTGTCGGATTTCGGCAAATTGGTGGCCTTCATGACGAACACTTTCATTCTGTTAGCGTTTGCCTGGTACTGCAGGAGAACAAACAGCTCCCCAAGACCTTCCACTAAATACTTCTCTCGCGTTGAATGCTGAAACAGTAAAAATAATTGTTTATGTCTTTAGAGGAAACCCGCTACCGCCACGTAGGCTACTATATTGGTCAGGGGTTCAAACGGACTCGGAGTGACCGGAGTGACCCCTGACGTTGTGAGGCATCGTTAAATAAAACAAACTTTACTTTTAGAGACTTTGATGATTTTATTTTACTGAACAGTAAATAAGTTTTCATCAAGGTAAGAGCATCAGTGGTTCAGCGGTAGAACCTCGGACTCTCAAGCTGATGACAGTGGTTCAAAACCCATTGGAGGTTGGCTCACACTTGACTACAGTACGTGTCAAAATTTCCAAATGTTTGACATACAATAGCGGATGATTAATAAACCAATATACTGTAGAGGTGTTCTTAAATAAAACAGAACGCATCTAGGTAAACGCTACCCGAAAGGACCACCATCTTAAGTAAAGTTTGTTTAATTTAACGACGTCTCTAGAGTACATTTATTTTTATCTTATCATCGGCTATTGGGCGTCATACATATGGTCATTCTGACATATGTCTTTAGAGGAAACCCGCTGCCACCACATAGGCTACTCGTTCTGATAAGCAGCAAGGGATCTTTTATATGCACCGTCCTACAGACAAGACAGCACATACGACGGCCTATGATAAACCAGTTGGACCACTGGTTGGAACGGAAAATGCTTATCAGAGTGCTAGTGATCACTTCTTTTGATGTCCCTGAAACCATGTTTTTCATCAATGAAAGTACTTTTTCCTTCTTAAAAAATATATTTGTATGCAGATAGGACATTCAATTATTCCAGATTTCAGCTTTAGCTCATGACACTGTGATACATTTGTACATTTTTACAGATTTGTGTGTGAAAAGATCATTAAATGTTTTAAAATGTTATGGAAAAGTCATGAAATTTGATTCTTGGAAATCTGCAGGAAGCCTGTTTATATTATTAAAACTATGACACATTTTCAGTGGCGGTTCAGGGACAGTTCGAGTGACAGCAAGAGGCAATCTGAACCCCCTGCGACTGACAGTTCTGAGAAATGGTGTCCAGGCCACAACTACCACCCCCATTAAAATGGGGACAGTACTAAATTTAGAACTGAACGTTTTTCCAGAGGCAGGTAACTAATTAAACTAAAATAAGATGTGGGAAAATATATATAAAAGATAACTAAGTACAACCAACAAATAAATAAAGTTTGTTTTATTTAACGACGACTCTATTGCACATTGATCTTTTTTATCTTGGACGTCAATCATAATATGGTCATTCTGACATATATATTTGGAGGAAACGCACTGACGCCACTTAGGCTACCGGCCCGTACGCAGGATTTTATTTGGTGGGGGAGGGGGTGCGTTTGTGAAGGCCCGAAGCGCATATCCATATTTTATTTTCGTTTTTAACGTTATTCTAGTAAATTAGCGTCAATTTACGGACCTCGACAGATTTAGGGGGGTGCGTG
>JAULBS010126827.1:0-13710 GCA_032355785.1 Symmetromphalus regularis
TATATAGTCAGATATTAACATATAGTCAGATATAGTAACATAATTATAGTCAGGTATAGTAACATATAGTCAGTGATAGTAACATAATTATAGTCAGGGGTAGTAACATATAGTCATGCATAGTAACATATAATCAGATATAGTAACATATAGTCAGATATAGTAACATATATTCAGGTAGAGTAACATATAGTCAGATATAGTAACATATAGTCAGGCATAGTAACAGTCACACATGTAAAATATATGCTTTGTCTTAGATGTGTGTTTGAAATGAATTACCTGACAGGAGGTGAGATATGTCGATATAGCAGAACTGTACTAATTTAATAATAACTATCAAGGAGGTGAGTTAGTTCGACACTGCAGAACTATGCTTGTTTAATAATCACAATGAATGAGGTGAGTTATGTGGACTTAGGGCAACTGTATTAGTTTAATAATCACAATCAATGAGGTGAGTTATGTGGACTTAGGACAACTGTATTAGTTTAATAATCACAATCAATGAGGTGAGTTATGTCAACATAGGTAAATTGTATTAGTTTAATAATCACAATCAATAAGGTGAGTTGTGTCGACATAGGTAAATTGTACTAGTTTAATAATCACAATCAATGAGGTGAATTATGTCGACATAGTAAAACTGTATTAGTTTAATAATCACAATCAATGAGGTGAGTTATGTCGACATAGTAAAATTCTACTAGTTTAATAATCACAATCAATAAGGTGAGTTATGTCGACATAGTAAAACTGTATTAGTTTAATAATCACAATCAATGAGGTGAGTTATGTGGACTTAGGACAAATGTACTAGTTTAATAATCACAATCAATGAGGTGAGTTATGTCGACATAATCAAGGTATATCTTGTGAAGAACACATTGTGATGAACACATCGTGAAGAACACATTGTGATGAACACATTGTGAAGAACACATTGTACTGTCGTGTCTGTGGGACGGTGCATACCCCTTGCTGCTTATCGGAAAGAGAAGCCTATGTGGCGGCAGCGGGTTTCCTCTAAACATATGATTTAGGTCAAATAGCCGATGATAAGATAAAAAACAATGTGCTCTAACGACGTCGTTAAATAAAACAAACTTTACTTTTTTTTACTTTTGTTTAAGCACTACTTTACAGACAGACATAATTAACTGTGAGTTTCAGATAAAAAGAACAATAAACGTCAATGAACGGAAATATTTACTGAACATGAACCGCCAGATAAAGCCAAAATAACCACACATTCAACATATAAACAGGCGAATATAAAATTAACCATTTTGTTTTTGAAACCTAAGGAAAACACGTTCCGCATGAATAGGAATTTCTCACATTATTATGAGTTACTCGATTATTTTAGATTTAAACAAACAGATGTTAAACAAACCAATATTTATTATATTTAATATTTTTTAAATATATGATTTAAATTTTCTTGCATAAAGTGAAAAACATATTAAACGTATGTTAGCCTATTTGTATGTTAAACATATGAGACTAGTTTATCTGTTTGAACTGAAATGAGTTATGTTACTAGTATGAAGGCGTCTAATGGTTCACTGATATCTAGTTAGATACTTACATCATACTGTCTCTCTCTGAACTCATTAATACCGAAACCTGAAGAAAAACAAACAGAGCACACAGTTAAACAGATTATATGAAACGTGCACCACAACATTGGCAAAGTCTAACAAAAGAATAGGAATAAGTTTAGCGAACCGAAAAACGTTAAACAGTAGATGATATAAAACGTTAAAACATAGTAACATTAATCGTATTTTAATAATAGATGATATAAAATCTTAATACATAGTAGCATTAATCGGTATTTTAATTTAAAGTTGAGCTATTATGTTAAAAAACTTACTGATATTCGGGAATGGAGCACCGAGGTCGAAGAAAGTAACATTATTTCTGTCGAAAAACCACTTGGCATATCTCTCAGAGTAACCGTACACACACCTCCAATGATAAACCCACTCCCACCTGTCTAAACGACATGGATTATCTGTAAAACAACACACACAATAACTGTACACACACCTCCAATGATAAACCCACTCCCACCTGTCTAAACGACACAGATTATCTGTAAAACAACATACACAATAACTGTACACACACCTCTCTACGTGACATGGATTATATGTAAAATTAAAGAATAACCGTATACACATCTCTACGTGACACTGATTATCTGTAAAATAAACATTAACTACACACACATATCTACGTGATACGGATTATCTGTAAAATAAACAATAACTGTACACACACATCTCTACCTGACACGGATTATCTGTAAAATTAAAGAATAACCGTACACACACATGTCTACGTGACATGGATTATCTGTAAAATAAAACATACAATAACTGTATACAAACCTCTCTACGTCAATTCACGATGAAACGTTGCACAATATGTGGAACACGTATATAACGTTACTCAAGACGTCGTTAAACGTTGCACACTGTGTAGAACACGTATATAACGTTACTCAAGACGTCGTTAAACGTTGCACACAGTGTGGAACACATATATATCGTTACTCAAGACGTCGTTAAACGTTGCACACAGTGTGAAACACGTATATAACGTCACTCAAGACGTCGTTAAACGTTGCACACAGTGTGGAACAAGTATATAGCGTTACTTAAAATGTCGTTAAACGTTGCACACAGTGTGGAACACGTATATAACGTTACTCAAGCCGTCGCACACAGTGTGGAACACGTATATAACATAACTCACGATGGCGTGAAACGTTGTACAGTGTGGAACACGTATATAACTATATAACGTAATACACTTAATAAAGTTACATAACACTACCAATGACGTTATACACGTAACGTAACATTCATACATTTAAAATAACAACATTACATCACGCAACACACTACAATACGTGAAATGAACGAACGTCTTATTGTCATAGTCATATTCCATGTAACCTTCGTACATTTAAAATAACAACATTACATCACGCAACACACTTCAATACGTGAAATGAACAAGCGTCTTACTGTCATAGTCATATTCCATGTAACCTTCGTACATTTAAAATAACATTACATCACGCAACACACTATAATACGTGAAATGAACAAGCGTCTTACTGTCATAGTCATATTCCATGTAACCTTTGTACATTTAAAATAACAACATTACATCACGCAACACACTATACTACGTGAAATGAACAAGCGTCTTACTGTCATAGTCATATTCCATATAACCTGCATACATTTAAAATAACAACATTACATCACGCAATACACTACAATACGTGAAATGAACAAGCGTCTTACTGTCATATTCCGTGTAACCTTCGTACATTTAAAATAACAACATTACATCACGCAACACACTACAATACGTGAAATGTACAAGCGTCTTACTGTCATAGTCATATTCCATGTAACCTTCATACATTTAAAAATAAAACATTACATCACGCAACACACTACAATACGTGAAATGAACAAGCGTCTGTCATAGACATATTCCATGTAACCGTCATACATTTAAAATGACAACATTACATCACACAACACACTACAATACGCGAAATGAACAAGCGTCTTACTGTCATAGTCATATTCCGTATAACCTTCATACATTTAAAATAACAACATTACATCACGCAACACTCTACAATATGTGAAATGAACAAGCGTCTTACTGTCATAGTCATATTCCATGTAACCTTCGTACATTTAAAATAATAACATTACATCACGCAACACACTACAATACGTGAAATGAACAAGCGTCTTACTATCATAGTCATATTCCATGTAACCTTCGTACATTTAAAATAACAACATTAAATCAGCGCAACACACTACAATACGTGAAATGAACAAGCGTCTTACTCTCATAGTCATATTTCGTGTAACCTTCGTACATTTAAAATGACAACATTACATCACGCAACACACTAGAATACGTGAAATGAACAAGCGTCTTATTGTCATAGTCATATTCCATGTAACCTTTGTACATTTAAAATAACAATATTACATCACGCAACACACTACAATACATGAAATGAACAAGCGTCTTACTGTCATAGTCATATTCCATGTAACCTTCGTACATTTTAAATAACAACATTACATCACGCAACACACTAGAATACGTGAAATGAACAAGCGTCTTACTGTCATAGTCATATTCCATGTAACCTTCATACATTTAAAAATAGAACCTTACATCACGCAACACACTACAATACGTGAATGAACAAGCGTCTTACTGTCAGTCATATTCCATGTAACCTTTGTACATTTAAAATAACAACATTACATCACGCAACACACTATACTACGTGAAATGAACAAGCGTCTTACTGTCATAGTCATATTCCATGTAACCTTCATACATTTAAAATAAAATATTACATCACGCAACACACTATACTACGTGAAATGAACAAGCGTCTTACTGTCATAGTCATATTCCATGCAACCTTCGTACATTTAAAATAACATTACATCACGCAACACACTACAATACGTGCAATGAACAAGCGTCTTACTGTCATAGTCATATTCCATGAGATCTATCATAAAGTCCTTCTTGTCAATGACATCATCATCATTTCGGATGTTGTTGTACATTGCCAGTTTAACCACACCTCGTAGGGTCTTTGGTGGATCACAGCCCCACATTGGGAATACGAGATCCCTAAAACAATAAAATGGTCTACGTGTATGCACGTGCACAAAAAGGAGATATAAACGTCATACTTAATACCAGGATAAAACAGTATCTTGGCACAAGATAGAGTTAAAGATGTGAAAGCGCTCTGTGAGACAATGACCTAGATATAAAGAGAGATAATTATGTTGTATTACTTAGTATACACAACAACTAAACTAACTGCGGGCTCTCTTGAAATACAGACTACTATCAAACTGCATTTTCCAATACTTTATAAAGATGGCTAAGGTAATTCTGAAATGAAAATTTCACCAAAAAAAACCAGGGGCGCTTTAAGGGCAGCTCCAGGATTTCAGGAACGGGACAACAACCTGAAAAAAGGATGGCGGCCCAAGTTTTAATTAATATTTAATAATATGTAAAAATATAATAATTTAATTATTTTTATCAAGCTATAAAAGTCACCAAGAGCGAACATAACAATATTTTAGTAAATTTCGCTATTACTTTGACGATCTAAATACTGATGTCTTTAAATGCCACCATTTACTGTGGAACAGTGATTTACCGCAAGTAGCCTGGAATTTGGTCTGATATCGATAACTGACAGACAGACAGACATATGTTGATATCGATAACTGACAGACAGACAGACATATATACCTTATGTACACAATAATGAAATAAATTAAAAATACAAATATAAAAGTACATAAGCCATTCCTTACAGGAACTACGAGAGACTATACAATTTTAAAACATAAACATACGTACATATATATACATACTATACCTAAGAAAAAACAAAACATAAAAAATATATAACACAATAAAAGACACATATATATAATCTAAGTACCGACTCAAAACCAGAGTGAGTGCTCCGCAAGGCTCAGTGGGTAGATAAATGTCATTTACATTGACCAGTGGTCCTCAACTGATTTAACATGGTCCATTGTAAGTGCTTTTCTGTCTGTAGCAAATTGCATATAAAAGATACCTTGCTGCTAATCGGATCGAATAGCATATGTTGCTTTAGCGGGTCATCGATCGCAAAACACCATGTTTGAGATCTAATAGTCTTTAAACAAAAAACAATGTACTGCGGTATATTTAAAAAACAATGTACTGGGGTATATTTAAAAACAATGCTTTACACTACAACACATGTATTTAATAATAATCGATTATTTGAGTACATTTTCTAAAAAAAGAGAGATATATCCACTACATTTTTCCATTTCTGATAGCCAGAACAGCACATACCACTGCCTTTGATATACCAGTCGTGGAGCATTGTTTCAGAAATAAAATGAAAGAATGATTCCACGAAGGGGTTTCGATCCTATGATCAAAGCACATTAGGCGAACACTCTACCAACTGAGCTATATCCAATAACATTAGCAACATTGTCATACCAAAACTTGCAGCGAAACAGAAACGCGATGACAAGGAATGGAAATGATTGGTGCTGGAGGGTGAGGGTGTTAACGACTCTCCGGAATATTGTCCATTTAACGGCTATTAAGTGTTTTGCGTCTCATGTTCTTTAGAAGATACCCGCATCCGCCACATAGGCTACTCTTTAGAAGAAACCCGCTTATGCCACATATGCTACTCTTTAGAATATACCCGATACCGCCACATAGGCTACTCTAGAAGATACCCGCTTCCGCAACATATGCTACTCTTTTTTAGAAGATACCCGCATTCGCCACATAGGCTACTCTTTAGAATATACCCTCTTTCCGATTAGCAGAAAGAGATCTTTTGCATGCGTTTCCCACGGACATTGATAAACTAGTTGTGGACCACTGATCGGTGCAAGTGACGTACTTCTTTCCAGTGGGTTTTATGGTTGATGGGTGGTTATAAAAGTGAACGATATGTAGTTATCATGCAAATTATCATGGTTGTCAATCCACCGTAATTACTAGTAAATCATATGCCCATGTTTTAACTTTTTCTTTCATTTTTACTAAATCTCCCACAAAACTATGTCTGAAATAAAATTTGTACACTACAAAAGTCTAATAGAGAAACAAATAATTCTTAATGTTGCATAAACTTTAAAATGAAAAAAACATAATGTCGGAAATACGGTCCGAGAAATCATTCATTGATAAGTGCAAATCAGAAGCCTTTAAAATGAAACTGAAAGAATTGTTTGTTTCACGACGCACCGCTACATCGTTCATAAAAGATGACAGGATGATTTTGTTTAACAACACACACACACGCACGCACACACGCACGCCACACGCTCACATACACACGCGCGCGCGCACACACACTCACACACACAAACACACGCGCGCACACACCACACGCACACACACTCACACAAGCGCGCGCACACATACACGCACGCACACAATAATAAATAAATAAATTAATTAATTAAAAAAATAAACTAAACAACAAGGTTTGTCTAACGACTTCCTAAAATACATTTTGATATAACACCAAGCGATGCATGAAAATATATTGTTAAGAAAGAAAACGCTAAGGAAAAAGAAAAAGGTTTGGTTGTTTGACATCCCAGCACCTAGTTTATTCAGCAGCTATTAGGTGTCAAACATACAGTGTTTTGTTTGTTTACAATATAGTTTATTACAAGTCTCACTCGGCATAACTTATAAACTAGATTCCGTATTATCATTCATTCTAAAAAAAAAAATCAGTGCGTGACGTACACAAACACATCTTGTTGTTCTGAATTGCGTGTTATTTCAAATATCCACTTATGCTACGTCACACTACAATGCCTATTTTAACGCATAACAAGCGATTTTTCCGGATGTTAATTTATCTATGATGTAGCATTGTGTTACAATTAGCGTGCTATTTCAAATATTTAACCACATTGTCCCTCATAACAAGTACTTATTTTAAAGTACAAGGTTTTTTTTTTTTACCGATGTTATCATATTTATGATGGCAGGGGCGTACCCTGATTAATTTCCTAGAGGGCGGGCACTACTTTTTATAAACAAATTTATCCGAGGACGTGAAGCATTCTAGATTAAAGGGTCCGGGAGCATGCAAAATATATGGTATGTTTTGTTTAACGACGTCTCTAGAGCACATTGATTTTTATCTTGTCATGGGCTATTTGACGTCAATCATATGGTCCCACAGAGAGGACAACACATACCACGGCCTTTGATGAACTTGTTGTGGACCACTGGTTGGAACGGAAAATAGCCCAAACTGCAAATAGGTCCACTGAGAAGGATCGATCCGACAACCGACAGATTCACAGGTGGACTCTACCATTTGAGCTACATTCCGATCATGAAATTTGAAATTTTTAAACGTGAAAAAAAAATCAATCAACTCGACATGGAATTCCCTATACCATGGTTAAGTTAAAATCAGGCCTGCACAAATTGCACGAACAATCGTTTCGTTTGTGCATCGGTTATGCAAATTTATTTCGTATAACCGATTTACTGTTCGTGTAAAATTTGCTAAGTAAAATTCCTATATTATTTTTTCTCGGTGTACAAACAACTTGACTGATTTCCGACATGTATAATTATAATTACATGTAACAGAAATTACTAATACCAGTCTAGTTAGAATAACACAGGTATATTCTCATTGGTTGTTAGATGTTGCCCAAGGGGATTCCTTCAAAATGTGGCCAATCAGAAATCGGCTCATTACGGAGAACGATCAGATATCACATGTGCGATGTTTTTTCAAATTCAGTTTTCATCAAATTAAAATTTAGAGGATCATGCGTAATAAGCAAAAAATGACTAGGTATTTGATGTGTAACAAGTGACAATACAATGGTTTTATTTATTAAAACGATTTTTAAAGTGTTTTTTTTTTCCATTTTTTAAAAACCTATTTTCCGGTAATGCAGAGTTTGAATTTGTGCAGGCCTGTAAAATGTCTTGCTTTACTTGTGTAATATGAAAACGAGATCTAGTATAACAAATGCATGTAAGTTTCATTCATAATCAATATTTAGAGCACAAAGATCATTAAATTCCGTGGGACTATGTCTTTAAACCCGGAGGGAAAAAAGAGAATTCTCGGTGTAGGTTGGAGTGGCCAACTACCTCCCTTGACACCTCACCCCCACCCCCACCTCCGGAAGGTACGGCCCTGGATGGAGTTCTGTACTCGGTGTCAAGAAGATTGGGGTCTACCTGACATATATCTCGTATTCTAATAGACCGGTGAGAATTGATGAATAGAAAAGGATAGCGTCATGTGTACAGCTACTCACCCGAGAAATGACCATTTATTTACTTCGAATGTAACGATTACTCTTTTGACTCCGCGGGGTGGCAATTGTTACGTTTTTGCCAATTTCTCAGTGAATGCCTCACCAGAGACATAAACATTATTGAATTATATCGTCACACATCTAAAGGGCAATGCGTGTACGAAATGCACCGTTTTAAGTTCATCGGATATCAAATATATCCTTATTTCACCTGTAATATAACAATATAAATTATAGGATGTCCAATAATTTAACATCGTTTTAGTAATAAACCACACAAATAGAACCAGACTTAGAACAATTAACACATTTTTGCAATCAAGAGTTCTGTCTGTCTTTGATTTTAAGTTTATTTTTATGACAATTGCCACTTTTAGCCATTTTGAATTTCAATATAATTTCAGAAGACAAAACGCCAGGCAAAATATCGTTAATAAAATTTTATGGAATGACGGTAAATATTGACACACACTTGTATGTAGTAGATGATCCCATATATGTTTTTGTAGTGATAACGACTTCTTTAAGTGTAATGCTAATGGTTATATGCATATTTTACTCATTTAGTGTGACGTCATTATCGAATTCAAAATGTCAGTCTTAAGTGGCAGTCCTCATTAAAAAAATAAAAAATAGAACGTTATGATAATTTAGCAGAAATGTATTACCTTTCTAAGAGTGGTTGTATTTTTATAGTTTATAACTAAAAACATTAAATTAGTGGCCATACTATAACAGTGGCGGATCTTAGGGCTCCAGGGACCCACCACCCCCTCTTAACATCTTAGGTCAAAAGTCGCACGGACCATTGACCTAATTAATTTCCAAACAAAATTAATAATTAATTTGTCCATATAAATGCTTCATTCAACTACTTACATAACCATCGCATCTCGCTTATTATTAATATTTTAAAAATAATAATGAATTATGCTCACGGACAAATGAATCGAAAAAATAAAGGTTTTTTTTCCACTGAAGGAGGTATGACGTATATATATCGAGTCACGTGACAGGTATTCCGTGGGAATATGCCTTTAATTTTTCGATTTAAATAACATTAAAAACAATATATATTATTTTTATTTATTTTTAACGTTAAAGCATCCGAAGAATCGGCATTATGTTATTGGAGACCCCACCACCCAAATGGTTTTTCTAGATCCGCCACTGTATAATGTTAGTTTTATTTGTATTTGTGAAACATAAGATATTAATCCTACAGATAATCATTATAGAGTGCCACGCTAGGGTGTTTACTCCATCGTATTGTCGTTTAAAGGCATTGTCCCACAGAATTTAAGATGCTTTGTGCTTTGAATTTTAATTACGAATGAAACTTACATGCATTGGTGATACTAGATCTCGTTTTTATATCACGTAAGACGTTTTACCTGAACCATGGTATAAGGAATTCCATATCGCGTTTATGGTTTATGATTCATTTGTCCGTGAGCATAATATATAATTATTTCAAAAAAATTGATAAGCGAGATGCGGTGGTTATGTAAGTAGCTGAATGAAGTATTTTTATAGACAAATCAAATGTTTATATTTTAAATTAATTCTTTGTTTGGAAATTAATTAGGTCAAGGGTCCGTGAGACTATGCGTTTAATGTTCTAATTCAGACATATCTGTTATAAATATCAGTCTGCATTATAATAATCATATCCTGTGTATAGAAAGGACTTTAGATTACCGGTATGTGTGTTTACAATGTAGATATTTCGAGCTGTATATATATATATATATATACTCACACCACGATGTATATTATGTCAGTAATGGATCACTAGCTGGAACGAGAAAAAGCACAAATGGATCCGTTGATGGGGATCGATCAGATGATCCATTGTACGTGAGGTACATCCCGCTCGATGATGATGTGATGATGATGATAATAATCAAGATGATGGTGACCATGATGATATTGGTGATGATGTAGTGAGGTCATCGTAGTTGTCGTCATCATCGTTGCCATCATCGTTTTTCTACACATTGTTAAAGTCCACCTTTAAGTCACTTAAAAGCAAAGCTACTTTGAATTCTTCTCAAGAGACAGTAATTTTTTTATTATTACTTTTCGGATTACGAATTTTTTATACCACATTTCCAAGTCAATTGAAGGAATAGAAATAAAAATAAAATTCGTTTTAACTTGTTTTTACTTGTAGAAAAAAAAATCGATTTTATAATTCGATCTCTAGGATCCAGCTGCATACGACGTGCATTGTTTGCTTAATACCATTTTTTTAATTGAAAAGACAAAATGTGTTTTTATATTATGCAAATATGATTGGTTCTAATGTGGTCGGTGTGAAGACATCATAAGCGTAAATCCCTGTTGGCACTGAGAGATCCACCCCCCCCACACAATTTTTTTGGATATGGGAATGCCTATATAATTATCCCCCTCACGTTTTTCTTGGATAAATTGAAATAAAATGCCTAATTAATAATCTTTTGCAGTATTTCTCTTTATGACACCAATGCAACATTTAGCCATGTGGTCTCAGTGCAAATATACCGAAGTACACAGGGTGTCAAATATAGTTTGAAGATTTTAGCCGGAAAAAGACATTTCAAAACCTTAGGTTTTCAAAAAGAAAATTCGTGTGGTATGCCTCCAACCCTGCTTTGTTCACCCACTTCTAGGAAGACCTCCGGCTCCATCCCCCAACATCTAGAAAGCGACTGTCGCCCATGGTGGGGATGAGGCGTGGTGGCTGTTGGTTTAGGGAGTCGGAATGGATGATAAATACATTTTATAAGATGAAAAAACAAACAAAATATAATTTTATTTTTCTTCCCTTTCTGCAAAAATGCGCATTGGCACATCTTTAATCTATACAACTCCCTTTAAAGTACAATTCTTCTGAAAGAAGTAATGTATAGCCAAACGCACTTTTAAGTTTTATCTTTAATCTAAACATATGATATGCAAATAAAACGTCTGTTAAAGCTGAACCCAAAAGTATCGATGACATCCTTTACAAACTTGAAACATTGTAAATATAAATCTCCTTGAAACGACTACATAACTTTCAGGAGTCGGGTGTAGCCAAAATGGTAACGTGTCCGCCTGTGAACCGGTTAGTCGTAGGATCGATCCTTCTCAGTGGACCCATTTTGAGTTTGGGCTATTTTCTGTTCCATCCAGTGGTCCACAACTGGTATGTGCTGTCCTGTCTGTCTGTACCCCTTACTGCTTATCGGAAAGAGTAGCCTATGTGGCGGCAGCGGGTTTCCTCTAAATGGATATGTCAGAATGACCATATGATTGATGTCTAATAGCCGATGATAATATAAAAATCAATGTGCTCTAGAGGCGTCGTTAAATAAAAGAAACTTTACTTTTACAAACTATAAAAAGTTAACATGGGGTATCAGTGGCAAGAGTTCTCTCCACTTTGATGGAATTTCGTCCACAAGAATATCATTAAAAGATGAGCCTGTATCGAGAAGAATTACTATAAGATTTGACTAGAAAGTTGAATGAAAAGTTTTCTGCCAATCATCCTTACATTAGATATAAGTTGACCAAAAGTGTTGGTTGCTTACATTGGATTATTATTAGCGTCAATACCAGATAGAAGGTATTATTTATGACTTATTTTCACTCTGCGAAGATTTGCCTCTCAGGTATTCATAACATAGCTAGAACTGACCTTAGTGTATGGATAAGTATAGGGTTTACAAGATGTGCACACTAAAGGCGCCAATTTACTTCGGGTATGTGTTTCGACAAACACGTATACCCCTAAGACAAACAAATGCACATCTGGTAAATAAATTTAGCCAAAAAAATAAAATAAAAAGTAAAGTAAAGAAATGTTAAGAAAAGTAAAGTAAAATAAAATAAAGTAAGGGAAAGTAAAGTAAAGAAAGCAAAGTAAATAAATTAATAATAATAATAACAACAATAATAATAATTAATTAATTAATTAATTAATAATGCCTGTGAACCAAGCTTTAAATAATAATAATAATAAATAATAAATAAATAAGGCCAACAAAAAACCACCTATGTTTCCTATTACATGCTAAACAAAATAGGGTCGGTAGGTAGTTTTTTTAAAATTTAAAATTAATATTATATGTGAAGGAGAATAATTAATACTTTACTTTTCACATATGGTCATATTTAGAATCCTCTTGTAATGGTGGTAACTTAATATCTAGTTACAGCGGGCATTTCTTCACATTGACTGAAAGAACGACTTATTATTTTTATGGAAAAAAAAGTTTAGGGTCGGCAGTTTTTAAGTGGGGTCGGTCGGGTTACCGGAAACACCGGTATTGTTTTCCTAAATAAATAAATAATGTTAGTGAACAAAACTTTCAAACATCTAAATATATTGGACATCCATTTCTTGTCATTATAGACAATATTACTGATAGTTCCTCCTACCAGTGCGAAAACGCATATAAAAGATACATTGCAGTTAACTGAAAAATAAATAGCATATGTGACGTAGCGAGTCGCTAAACACAATAATATTATTTTGCCACCTAATAGCCGCTGAATAAACAATATGCTGGGGTGTCGTTAAACAAACAATCTTTTCTATGCTATTTAAGACTTCGTTAGCGGGTACTATAACAACGTGTTTTGGTATAACAAACAGACTGTTTTTGTCACAGACACTTCGTGACCCTATAAAGAATTACCTGGCTCGAGGTGAAGTATTTTTTATACGGATCCACATCCAATTTGGTTCGGACCCGCCTCCCCCGGGTCCAATGTCCTAAGACTAGGGCACCGGGCCCGGGGCAGA
>JAULBS010126849.1:0-13708 GCA_032355785.1 Symmetromphalus regularis
GCTTCAGCTTGGGAGCTAATTCTCCACATTCTGAAATAAACATTCATGTTAAAATAATCGTCTGCTTCAGCTTGTACCTGCAAACATATTGAAATAAAATTAATTACAAGCTGAAAATAAAATATTTAATTAATTACCTTAAAATGACCCTGTTACATAAAGACTTCACTTCTATTTTTATCTACATGTGTGTGTGTCTGTCTGTCTGTCTGTTTGTATGTCTGTCTGTCTGTCTGTTTGTATGTCTGTCTGTGTGTGTGTGTGTGTATGTATGTGTGTACGTACGGGTGTGAAACTGAACAACAAGCACCCTTAGAGGGAAACTAAATGATCTTGGCATCATGACATCACCATCGATGACAAAATCTTCATTAAGGAACTTATACGAGTTAAATATCAAAAGTGGCCAACATACAGAAGTTTCTCCACAGGAGAATACAAACACAGAGAATGTGTTACAACAAAGTGGTGAGGTGCAACAAAATACAATAACTGAAATGGAACCAATACAGCCAAACATCATGCTGTAGAAAATGATGCTGATGCAGCAACAATATGTCTATGTCTATCCAATGAAATAGTTTCAAAGGATCGAAAAATTGAAATGCCCCAAATTATATTCACAATAGCATAAGATTGAGGGTATATACTGTTCAAAATAAGTATGGGATATTTGAGTTCAAATATCAGTAAGTATCGAATGAAATGTGACACAAATCTCAAACTAGGTTAACATAATCTATTAGGGTGTGTAACAATTAATGGTTACAAGGAATCTCATGCTAAATATTAATACTTATTAAGCTTAACATCTAGATACCACAGTGATATATTAAGTTCACATATAAGCACTTTCAATACATCATTAACTACATCAAAGTACACGTACAGAGCAGAAAACATATTTACCGATCTAGAACTCCATCCTGTGTTGTCAAATTTCAAACTAGGTGTACACTACCATGACCATGGCCTGCACCACTCGTACACCTTCATACCATCAACCAAATGTGGGACATCGCTTAACAACATCACTGACGTTCAAGACATGTTGTAAGAACAGGACAAGATACACCAAAATTCTCATTGGATGTTGATCAGGAGTATATCGCCAATGGTCCATGCATGTTTAGAAAATAGTGTTTTCACCCGTTATTAATGAAAACTTTAATCATACATTGGGACTGGTTTGGTCATACCCGAGGCCAAAGCTTTCCCCAGAGCCATAAGGCGCTACAGGCCATGACCCGCATCTTGCTATGTAAGCGCCTTAAAATTTGCTAAGCGACTTCACTATTGCACCATGTTGGCTTAATTTAAGGCACGTATAAAAGTAAGCTCTTCTAAATGTGAGTAACTTGATCAGACAAAGGTATTCACTCCTTGTTAGGGGTGGGGTATATTATGATATTGAATAGGGACCCTGGAATTGATCATTGCATGGCTTGCGTGATTAGCTAAATTTTAACAGATCGTTTATGTAAGCGCCTCAAAAATATCATGGGGAAAGGTCTGACCTCTATATCCTGGTATAAACATTTCATGGTAATATCGTTGCTCCTGCTTTACCACTCACTACTAGTACATTATAAGCAGTACTCTGTTCTTGTTATCTTGTGTTTTCAATAACTCCTACGCATTTTGAATAGTTTATATCACTTCCTTTTAGATCTATAGCTAATATATTTTTGTTGGCATTATTATATTTACTTAAATAAAACTCAATTTAAGAAGTCAAAACTTTGAGTGATCTATTTCTAATACTGTTTTAACACCATCACATGCAAATAATTAAACGTTTTCATCTCTGAGAATGCGCTTAATTTGCCATGAACTTGCCCAAATTAATTACATTATAATTTAATACCTCAGACAAATATTGACAGATTTAGTGATAACACCTAGCAGTGGTTGGACATCTTATCATAATTCTTCCTTACTCAGGAGATCCTCGCCGCCACTACAGACACGCTTACTATAAACTATAGCGCCTAGAGTTATGTGTTATGACGTTCCAGAACACGTTACAACATCGGGAAGAATATTCAATTTAACCTGTCCAAATCGTGGCTGCAAGCTGTACAGCAAACTAACTCAACTTATGAAAGAACAAAATTTATTGGCTACCAGAGCTCAGAACTGCAAAGTCAAAATCTGGAAACAGATTTCTTGATTAGACCTGTCGTGGTTGGTATGATTAATGGAGCGAAGTGCCTATTCATTTCTCACTTGGAAGGTAAAAATCAGGCTGCCAAATGTGCCCAGATTTCTGTAATTAATTTCCCATTTGAATTAACGAGCTGGCGGCTTAACGACCGAAATGTAGTTTTTTCATCATACATCCAAGGAGCACAGCTTCCGGTCAACGCAATGGTAATTAAATGGTAATCACAGGCATTCTGTTTGGCGTTTCTCTGCGGAATGTACCTCAAAAGTTAGAGCTTTCATTTTAGGTGCAATGGATTGTCGGATCGATCCACTTCAGCAGAGACATTTGGGCACATTTTTCATTCCAGCCAATGATCTACAACTGACGTAACAAATGTCTGTTTTTCACGATCAATCATTCATGTTGATTCATCGCTTTCTGGCTTTAGGAAACTTCACAAAAAATAGTGTTCCTAATAATATCAGATAAGATTTTTTTTTTAAATCCCTCTTAAAAACCTGTTTATTCGTTTTACACAACTGATTGTGTTTTGAGATGATATTAGAGCTTTTTGTTCTCCAGTCGTTGAGAGATACTCAGTAGTCTAGTGGTAGGACATCGGACTCTCAGGCTGATGACAGTGGTTCAAAACCCATTAGAGGCTGGCTTACACTTTACGTGTCAAAATAACCAGAACTTTGACATCCAATAGCCGATGATTCATACATCAATGTCCACTAGTGTTGTTGTTAAAACAAACCAGTCGCTGAACTTTGTTAATAATTAAATTTTCACTTAAAGTACAAACATACGCCAAAGCAATATTTATGAACAGTACGATTTAGTCTCCGGGCCAAATGGTTTTCTGTTCCGCAAGGATTTAACTTCGTGTCATGAATTTTCTTTTTTCTTTGCGAAAATCTCCGACAGTAATGAGTTTGTGGAAGCATTTGTAATGCAATTTGAATTGTTCATTTCCCCCATGCATCCACAGCTCTCATATGGTTACCAAAACAATGTTGAGGAGATGCTTTAGAAATTAATTCTCAACTCGTATTTGTTCGCTCGGAAATCACGGCATGCTCTCAGCTTCAAGTCGTCATTACAAACAAGGTTGTAATAGCTTTGTACTTTTTTCAGGAACGTAACGTATAGATATGTGGTAGAGGTGCAATGGGCCGTAAGATGATACGTTTCAGAGGACTCATTTGAACAACATCGTGTTCCAACCAGCATGAGACAACTGGTATAAAATTACTAAACGTCGATGTGGATTCTTTACTGTATTAAACAAAAGAAATGAGATGCATAAACGATCGCTTGTTACTAAATGGAATGACTTTCTCTCGGATAGTTTAATGGGAATAAAACCCATTTAGCTGCTTTGTATCTCCATGTCTGAATCTGAAATAGACAAAAGCGTGAAAAATGAGAAAATAACAAAATAAGCAGTCTATCTGACGACATTGGGGTTTATCTTGACAGGCAACCGATATGTGCATGTTTACATCTAGAAGAGCGTGTTTTAACCCCTTCTAGGTCATACTTTTTTTAGCAGAAACAAAATGCATGCAACATCAAGATCACAAACATTAGCCTACATGAATGTAGCATGTTCTTCTGCGAACCACATGACACTTTACAGCTATTGATTAATCAAGGCATTGGGGTATCGTTAAACAAACAAGACATTATTCTTCGCTATTGGGGCTGTTTCTAGTTCCATATATGATCCATGACTGTTATACCAAATGTTATTGTGTGTTTCTGTGTATGTAATATTTCCTTATGATTAAACATACAACAAAGATTGTATATGGACTAAGTGTCCGCCTGTGAATCGGTCGGTCGTCGGATCGATCCTTTTCAGTAGACCCATTTGCAGTTTGGGATAGTTCCCGTTCCGACTAGTTGTCCACATCTGGTTCATCAAAGGTCGTGGTATTTGCTGTCATGTCAGTGGGAAAGTGCATATAAAAGACCCCTTGCAGCTTATCGGAAAGAGTAGCTTATGTGACAGTAGCGGGTTTCCTCTAAAGAAATATGTCAGAATGACCATATGTTTGATGTACAATAGCCGACGATAAGATTAAAATCAATGTCCTTTAGAGGTTCGTTAAATAAAACAAACTTTACTTTGTATATGGACTAAATATAATTTTTGTCAGAGTTTGCCAAGTACTTCGTGATACTAGTACATATAAAAAATCCCTTGCTGCTTATCGGAAAGAGCTTATGTGTCGGTAGCGGGTTTCCAGAATGACCATATGATTGACGTCCAATAGCCGATGATAAGATTAAAATCAATGTTCTCTAGAGGAGTCTATATTACCGCAACAATAAACTCTTGCTGACTTTGATCGCTATAATTTCTATTTGAGAGCATTAGCTAAAAGATCATTCTATTATTCATTAATATATGAAATCAAAGAGAAACATAAATGAACTATTTTTTCTAAAATAAAGGTCATGTCATGCATTTCAAAGGGATTAATTAAAGCCTTTGTGTCAATTAACCAGTAATTGCTTAGGTTATTGATTGTCTTCAAGTTATGATTTCGTCAGAAGTGAAATATCAAAGGATATTTGTCATGTTCAGAAATTGGCATAGGTCAGTTTTATATTGCTTATATAATAAATTAACAATGCGTTTTGTTTGTCAAGTTGTTCCTGGTAATAGACAGACATCCACCGTTCAAATGGTGTATTATGTGTTTCTGTAACGGTCATTAACGCCTTGTGTATTTAATAATAATAATAATAATAATAATCATGATGATGATTATGATGTAATAATGATAATGATGACGATGATGTCCCCTCCTCCAACACCACCATCCATTAGTCGATATTTATTTGTATTTTTATGCTGAGGTGAGGAGTGGCATTAAACAACATAGTATTTCACTGGTTTCAAAAGATCTAATTTATTTTAACATAAATCGCAAAAAATAGCGAGCGTACGCTAGTTGTTTGCTTCTAAACGTAAGCCAGCCCTTCCCTGGATAATAAAAGAGGAGGTCGGTTCAGCAAGAGTCACATGGGATGAACCATTAAAACGAAAATCATGTTTTTGGTTCATTTGATTCGTGCACCATTGTTAATAAAAAAATAAAATAAACAATCCCTAAACAAACAACCTAAGTGAAAATGTATATTCATTTGCTATTTCTTGTCTGAGTATACACCAAAGATGAATACTATCATGCAGGTTGTATTGAATACTGAAATGTCAGCATAGCTATGACGAAAGTGGCAATGTAAAGCACTATTAAAGACTTCAAGCATGTTAGCACTGTTCATATTTACCAAGGTCATACATGTGTACTCTTCAAATACTTGTACTGTACCGGAGTGAGGGTAGTTCTGGCATATAATGCGATTGACATGCTATTGCAAGTAGGATTCGTTCCTCTCTGTAACTGTCTATTAGGATTTTCCCATTTCAGTCAATCGTCTGCTTATATTCAAATATGTTATTGCTTTAAGCTACAAGTTTATCAGCATATCGATTGTATGAAGTAAAGAATCAGGAAAAATTGTAATGCAAACAGACAAATCTAAAATGAAAACAAGATTATTGAAAAAAGAAACAGTTGTTTCATATTAATTGTGTATAAATATCAAAGTATATGGTTCTTGCTATCGTATCGCAAACAAAAAAAGCGCGCATGAATGCACAAACACACACACATAACTGGTCATAGTATTTGTTAAAAATATATAAAGGAATTAACAAAAAGGACCTGGATCAATACAATTATGATACTTAATAATTAACAGTATAATTGTATGTCTTCGGACATCAGTCTAGACAGTATTCTGTTATGCCATTCACGCGCATTGCTTATAAAGAAACTCTAGAGACAGTTGAGTATAGAGCCGGAATCCCTATTTCATTTTCTTCTTTTGTCAACCGTTTCAGAGATGACAAACATTTGGCATCATATATATTTACCAATACCCAAGACGATTGAAAACGAAACCGAAAGTCACGCATCAATCACACCCAATTTATTTAGTGTATGTACTCTATGAACGCTGGCCATGACGGCCTTATATTCAATAACTGACATGTTAACTCTGATAAGATTGACGATAAGAGCAGTGGATTACGCCCAATTCTTATATTGATCAGAACCTTATAATGTATCATATATCTTAGAACGTGTATTGAGTTAGTTAAGGCAAAACCTAAAATCGGGATGAGGTTTTTGTTTTATTTTTGATTTTATTTTTTGTATCTATTTATTAAAGTTGACCAAAATATGACGATGATGATGATCATGATGCCGCTTGTCGATGCGGCTTCTTTTACTCATGATGATGATGGTGATGATGACGATGGTTAATCACACTGTCCATAACACACAAGTCGTCTGTCTGGGATACCTGCCATGTTTGACGATTACTATAATGGGTCAGTGCGAAAGGAAGGTTCATTGCGGTTAGCTAAAGCATCCCAGTAACAACGTTGTATGCATTTTACACACACACACACACACACACACTCATACACACACAAACACACACACACATATATATACACACACAAACACATATACACACAAGCACACACACAAACACACACACTCATACACACAAACACACACACAATGGGTTTATTGATGCAGTTCGTCCCATTGACCTATCTAACATAAGCCAATCTGTCTACTCCAGAGTTAATTCTTGCTCATGACCAAGAAACCAAGGAAAGAATAATTTTATTTAACATTCTAGCATATTGTTTAATTCGCAATTATAGGATGTCAAACATAAGACACGAGTGTAGATCAAAGCATTTGGGCATCACATAGAAAAACAAATTTAACATGTTTTAACATAACCTTCCTTAACCACACTCCACTTACCCCATCGATCTTGTAACGCGTACTTCTTGATCTTAACGATACAAATGTGTACATTGATTCCTCATAAAGTCCTCTATTGCCTCTATCACATTCATCATCTAGAGATACTTTATTAGCGTAGCTCACATTTCAGATTTCGAAAGAACTTATAGTTTGAGGATGTTAATCTGTGAACTCCGGCGATTGTGGAAGCAGTTAGAAGCGCTCTCACTGGATGCACCCACTGACACGTGTGTCGTTTTCAAGTCCGAATTTTGACTTAGTGAGGCCTTAAGTTATATAAAGATCGGAGGCCCCTTGTTATAAACTACAGTACACACAAAAGCCGCATTAAATTTTATAAGCAAACAAAATAAAACAACAAAATCCCAGAAATTTTGTGAGGCTCTTACGGATTATGAGGCCCTAAGCTGTAACATGTTTAGTTTATGCCTAAATCCGGCACGGTTTGTGACAGTGTAAGAACTACTACACACCTCGGCCGGAAGTCCCCTTGATATTTAGGTCCTAGGTTTCAGCCTGCCAAGCCTGTAGGTAAATCTTGCACTGGTTGTCTTTGAGAAGCAAGGTTAATGGACTTTTAAAATGTAATTGCATCTACTGAAATCATTCTTGTGTATACATTTTGCCAGTGTATGTGCAACCAGTTTGCATACAATCATTCTTGATTGGCATTTGGTCATTTTAAAATATATAATTCTGAAGCATCAACTAGTGTCTGGGTAGACATCACTTTCTGATCCATCCTAACAATTGTAAAACCGTGTTAGAAAGTGTTAATTATAACAGTCTAAAAACTAAACCTCATTCTACTATACCTGTAAACAACCATTCCAATGGACCTCCTAAAAGTGGTTGTTATAAAATGTGGCTCTTATATTCAATAATGCACGTCTGTTAAAGAGACATTTAACTCGGCTTTCATACAGGTGGCTGTAAAAGTGTTATATATAGGTGGATGTTAAACTAGTTTCCACTATTTTATTTTTCGATAAGCAGCAAGGAATATTTTATAAGCATATTATCATAACCCGTATAGCACATATATATTTGTTATACGAATTTTGAATCATTGACTAAAATATGAAGTTCTCAAAAAGGTTCTCTATTCATGTAATGTTTATTGGATGCGCGTTCAGTTTCGCCATCAGAATCCCTAAATATGTTGTCACTACGTTAAAACGATTTCAGTAGTGGTGGATTTAGAATGTTGTTTTTCTTCTCTCATTCTTTTTTTTCTTTCTCTTTCTTTCTTCTTTTTTTTTCTTATTATTGTTGTTATTATTATTATTGCTATTATTATTAACACATTATTATTATTGAGCATAATACAAACAAATAACGCTTAATATCACTCAATATTCTATCAGTAGAGAGAGAGAGAGAGAGAGAGAGCGAGAGAGAGAGAGAGAGAGGGGGAGAGAGAGAGAGACAGACAGACAGATAGACAGGCAGACAGACAGAGAGAGAGAGATACATTATGCAACCTATCACCTCTAAATGCAAACATTATGAACAACCGTATTATTGATATTCACTCTAAAGTCCTATATTCGAAAGTGGACGAACTTCACCAGCATGTCCTGTTATTTACTAAAACTGTCACGTTCTGTACACATTGCATCTGAACTACCCAAATTATTAATTAAATATACTCCACTAAACACACATCCATCCTTATATGACTGTTTCAGGATGTGGTATTGCTAACATATTAAGATGTTTTAATTTTTGCCAGACTGCCGGATCGACTAAACATGATAACGACCATACGGAGCTGCTACACCAGAACTGAGTCAACATCTTACCTTGGCCAGCATATTCACCATATTTGAATTTCACTAAACACCATTATGTAGATGTTTACTATATTCAATAACTATCAGATATCGTTTCGGTATTAGTGATTTAAATTGGCATATTGAATGTATAATCTTTTCTTTTTCTGTTGAGTATACCAGGCGGTTTCATTGTGAAACGTGTCAATTATATATGTTATTAAGATGATATCACTTGAGGATGGTTGTAATTTTTGTTGTTGATACATAATATTGAATATAGTGCATGATAAAGTGTACCTACTGGCAACAGCTGGTATAGTGGAGTTCTTCGCCTTCGCTCAGTCTGTAGAGCTTTGGAAGAGAGAATCAAGATTCAAATTTCTTTACTGGAGGTTTTTTATTCTGACTCGACTATTCATGTAATGTTTATTGGATACACATTCAATTTCACCATCAATGTTGTTAAATATGTTGAACAGGTCCAGCTAATCCCACCTAATCACTCAGGAAGTCTTTGAAGTCCCATCTGTATCAAAGCCAGGATTCACAGTAATTGTTACCTATCTTAGTAATTAATACCTCTGATAGGTAAAATATCGATTAATGACTAAAGTGGAACATTTTTTAGGCTTGCTTTAACTTTGAATGGATTAATTAGGCTGGGTTTGGTCAATGGATTAAACGATTTCACTTCTGCAGTGGTAGTGGTGGATTTATAATGTTGCTTTTCTTCTTCTTCTTCTCTCTCTCTCTTTCTTTCTTTCTTTCTTTCTCTTTCTTTCTTCCTTTATTCTTATTGTTGTTTTTTTATTCTTATTGTTATTATTATTAACAAATTATTATTGTATTAAAGTGTTCTACAATTAAATCATAATACAAACAAATAACGCTTAATATCAATCAGTGTTAAATGATCTCACTTCTTTCATGGTGAAGGAGTTATAAAATGTTCTTCTTTTTGTTGTTGAGCGTACATATGCATATTGTACATTTTATCACGAGACAGTCCAATATCTCTTAACAAGCTTACAATTATATATGTCAGTAGGTTGGCCTTTAGCAATATCCGACTTAATTTCGTTTTTACACGTTTCGTCACGTACTGTAAATGAATCTTTGTTAAATGTCTGGCTCATTTTGAAGAGTTAATTTTGTGAAGAAGATGAAAAAGCACGCCATTTAGCTATAGAATTGTTTAGAGAGGAAAAGCGAGTGTCGTTCTATGTCCATTATCTTTCTCAAACAGCTCGCTGTCTAAACATGCACATAATAACTTGCTTGTTCCATATCGGTTAACATATTATGTTGTTATCAGCAAGTGTTAAAATCAATACACAGTGCATAATACTTCTTGTCTGAGATTCAAGCTTGTTAAAGAACGAAACGGAACTCGACTGCACAGTCGCAAAGATTCCGACCGATTCGTTCCTCACAAATGAAAATTAATTACAGTTACAAATGGCTGCTTTTGTGACATTTTAAATCGTCATATCAAATTAATTTTGATTAACTAAACACATTAATACGTTGGTCTTTGAAATCTTGTATTTTTTTGTTTGGTTGTAAATCTTTGAAAATCGTTCAAACGTGTTGTTCAGATAAATCGATAATGAGGTCTCTTTCCTGTCGCGGAATGAGTTATGAGTAAAATTTCGTGTTCTATCTCAGTGGACGGCGCACAATAAAAAAATGACCGATACGCGTGGTTGTCAGCATAACCTGTCAATATTACGACGCAAACGATGTACAACCGGTTCCGGTCCGGAACTCTTCAATTTGAATGCCTTGCGAGTTTGATCGGCATATCAGTGAAACGGTTCATTACATTTGTGGATGAAAAATGGAGACATAATGCGTTAAGGAACTTCACCTCATTAAACATCAGTAAAAACACTTCAAAATCACGTAAAAATCTTCTATCTAAACAAATACACTAATGTTTACATAATAGTTGTTTTAAATTATTAGGCCAACAACTAAACACAATGGCGGATACAGAGAAGATTTTGTCTGCACTTATTTCTAGTGCTGCAAAAACATAATAATAATAATTTTAAATATTAAAAAATAAATAAATAAAGTGCAGCCAAAATTTTCTTTTTAAATATTGAAAAATAAATAAATTAAATTAATAAATAAATGAATTTTTTTTAAATCTCAGTAACTATATATTTTTACGTTAATATTCTTCAAAGTCTCACAATAATTTTATTTACAAATATTTTGTCTACTCTTTTTTTTTTTTAAATTCAGTGTTATTTGTTTTATAATGAATTTAGATGTTTTATTAGTTTATCAATACATTAAAACTCAGTAAATAAAACAAATCTGCGGAAATTTCAGACAAAGCAAGCGCCTCCTCTGCCTTATGTTGGCTAGGCTAGAGTTCAATATATAACTTTCGATTACAATTTTATTTGTTTTAGGCTAGTTTCACGTATAATACCTGAGTTAAAATTCTACTGACAACACGCATGGTTTATGTATGAATTACTTTATGTTAACACGTTGCTTCTGGAGAGAATTTTTTTTACATTGGTTTGTAAAACTGATTTATATCGATAATGAATTCTAGTCACTCGAAGCGACTAGTGTATTAAAGGCTATGGTTTTAGCTCTTTCAACATATAGAATGTGACAACCAAATATATCTAGAAAAAAAGCAAGAGATGTGAAACAATGTTACTAAATTTGAAGTTCATGACAGTGACTATATTTTTTAGAATTATGTCGACAGTTGACGAGTTTCTGTATATACTGATGTGTGCAAATTGTGACATATTTACTGTAATTGTTTTGTGGAATGTAATTGTAAGACTATTGTTTATGTTCAGAATATTTTAACATGACATAAGATCAATTTTTATTTAAACTAAATGTTAAAGTAATATTTTCAATAAAAAAACACATGTAGCTATAATGTTTTACGCACCGAACCGTATCCAAGGACATTATTATGTTTTAAATTGTCTTAATTTACAGTAAATAATAAATCATTTTCCATTTCATATATAACAAATAATATATTCTTTACAAATTCATTTTTGTTTTCGTTTTTTTTTCTTCGTTTTTTTGTCACATGTTCATTAATTGGATATATCTAGCTATGATGACAGAATTTGTATGCAACGTGTTGCATAATTAAGTGCGGTCTGTTTAATATCTATTTATTTCTTGATTTATTAATCACGTCTGTTGTGACGGTATAAGACGTTAAACAAACAGAAGAAAAAACGTATATTTAAATTGCAACTTGAATTACAATTAATAACGAACCATTACCTATTTTATATATAAATATATTATTTTGCATTTAACCTTATTTATACATGTGATAAAAACATACAAATACGCACACGCTGCCTCTCATATACACAAATGCACACACACAGGCACACACACACATTACATATTACTCAAACGTGGATCATGTATAGCTACTCATTTCATGTTCAAATATGTTGTGATGACGTCAGAAACGGAATACTTTGCAATATTTAAATTTAAATCGTTTTAATTTGCAATACATAATTAGTTATATATATTATACAGCAGTTCAGACAATTTGTTTTTAAATTAGGAAACAACAAAATATTATGCCATTAAATGCATCAAAGTTAGACGTAAGAGTAAAATCGATGAACAAAACTGAATCATAGCGAGCTATAATAAATCATGATAGCACACAAGACGATACAATTATCCCTTAAATATGAGCTAATGAATCACCGTGAGAGTGTCTCTGGATGGGAGCATTTACGCCTTGACAGACTGATATAATTTGTAATGCAACAATTATAGGCAAATGCAAAGTATAATATTACTCAATAATTTGTTCACTCTCCGGAATACGTTTTCTCATATTAAATATTGATTGTTTTAAACTTTTTTTTATCATATATAAAACACATTTATACGTTATGAATTAGGTTATCCTGACCTTGTGTATACTTGTTAAAATATTTTGGCAACTAAAGACTAGATCTAACCATAAATATAAAAAAATTCCTTATATGCCATCACATATACCGAGGAAAGAAAGAAAGAAAAAAAAATAAAGAAATTTCTGTTTCCGACACAGTATCACATTGTTTACTCAACTTAAATTAGATACGAAGTTTGAATTTCATGGTCTTCAGAAAAAACCTGTTTACGCTATATATAGGCTACTCTCTGTGGAAAAGTGTGTATTAAAGATTCCTTGCTTCCAGTGGGAAAAAATGTAGTTTCTTTCGTCTGATGTTAAAATTATTAAATGTCTGGCATCCAATAACCGATTGAACCCAATGGTTAATAAATCAATGTGCTTGAGGTATTATCTTTAAAAAAATAATAATAAAAAAAATAAAGTTTTAAAAATTCGTCCATCCAACAACACCGTGTTTTCCATTTTCTAGTCGCAACACACGCACGCGCCTTATCCAGTCTAGATGAGCCTTTAGATAGACAGCCCAGCTCTCTGAAACGCAACTGGATGTAAGCACAATTCCCCATTGCTTGAGCTTTCCTGATCGCAGTTCCCTGAATTTATTTTAAGATATTCAATTAAGATTCAATCATACTGTCCTGGGCATTCTCCTCTAGTGTGTAGGCTCTCTGTCCAGGACAGTTTCATGAGTTAATATAAAATAAGAAACCTGCTGTTGCTGTATTGTTACTACTTCCCAGTAGTAGCCAAATATCTTTCCTTCAGACAGGACATAACAAACTGAAGACAACGACATACAAGTCATCGACCGACATGTTAGCTCTGTTTACTTCTATGCTCCATACCTCAGGTTGTTAAAACTGTGTTTTTGCTAATGTTAACGAGCTTTTGTACAAGAAAATAGTACTCTCTAGTGTTTTACCCGTGATGTTTAACAAATATAAAATAGATTGGCAAAATAATATTAGGAAAGAGAATG